>JAEIFU010000262.1:0-172247 GCA_018904235.1 Lordiphosa stackelbergi | reverse complement strand
AATAGGGACAAGCATTTTAACGCGAATATACTACTATTTGACTGAAATCATCAAATTGAAAATAAAAAATTTTTTAGCATTCAGTACTTCATTCTTTATAAAAATTTTTTTCAAACCCTATTAAAATTTTTTCAACGAGCTCTTCAAAAATGCCATATTTTTATCATGCACTGAATAGGGACAAACGTGATTTCATCATTGTGGGTAAAACCCGCGCAATGAAGTTGATCTTTGTCAACATATAAACGTTTGAAATAGCAAAATCGAGGGGGAAGCTAACTTGGGCTGCACCGAAGTTTATATACCTCTTGAGATGTTACAATACTTCAGTTTTTAAGAACGCCAGCATAAAATCAAACAATTCTTCTCACTGGAACTTACTTTTGGGCCGCTCGTTCCTATGGCAGCTATAAGATATAGTCATCCGATTTAGACCAAACTTCCAAATCTGTGGTATATAAGCGTTAGATCTGTACCAATCGGTGATGGGAGACACGATAACATTGAAAACAAAAAATTTTATCTTACAAGCCACTTTTTTCGACCGATCTTTACCTACGGCAGCTATACGATATAGTCGCCCGATTTTGACCAATACTTGCAAATTATATAAAAGCGTAAAATATCATAAATACGGGGGTTGGGAGCGTTAGCATTGAAAAACAAAAAAAATTTTTCACTGGAGACTTTTTTCAGACCTACTTGTATGGCAGCTATACTATATAGTGCCCGATTTGCATTAAACTTTGCTGAAATTATGTAAAAGCACTTTGGTCGATTGAAAACAAAAAGTTTTTCTCACATTTTTTTTCGACCTATCTTTCGCATGGTAGCTATACGATATAGTCGTCCGATTTGACAAAAACTTGCTAAATTATGTGAAAGCGTAGAAAATTATAATTACGGAGGTTGGGAGCGTTAGCATTGAAAACAAAAAGTTTTTCACAAACACCTACTTTTTCAACCGATAGTTCCTATGGCAGCTATAAGATATAGTCATCCGATCCGGTCGGTTCCGACATATTAGCAGCGTGCAGTAAAAAAAGACTCTGTGCAAAGTTTCAGCTCGATAGCTTTAAAACTGGGAGACTAGTTTGCGTAGAAACAGACAGACAGACGGACAGACGGACAGACAGACAGACGGACAGACAGACGGACGGACAAAGCTCAATCGACTCAGCTCGTCATCCTGATCAAGAATATATATAGTTTATAGGGTCGGAAATGAATATTTCTATGCGTTGCAAACTTCCGGACAATTATAATATACCCTTTGGAAAGGGTATAAAAAATACTATGGTGGGCGGTAAAGCCCTAACTGAATGTCGAAAAGGCCAAAATAATGGCTTTTAAAGGAGTGAAATCTTACGCACAAGCAAATTGCTACAAAAATTGGAATAAGTTAAAGTGTTGTATGCAATTTTCTTAAAAACCCATCAAATTATGGAAATAATATGAAAGTCCGCACCAAAAAAACTGCAGAGCAGCGAATTGTAAAAAAAGCCTTAAATATACACTGTTCAGCTTCGGAAAATCATTTAAAATTACAATTAAACGCAATTATCGATACGGTACGGAGAGTTATCCATAAAGCTGAATATCTAAGAAGATTAAAACTTAAAAAAACCCACCACTTAGACCTCGCAGTCTTTCTCGAAATGTTTTTTGTGCGGTTTTTCTGTTATTTTCATAATTTGATGGGTTTTTAAATAAATTGCATAGCTTATTCCAATTTTTTGTCAGCAATTTCCTACGTAAGATTTCACTGCTTATAAGCCATTATTTGGCTTTTTCGACATCAGTTAGTGCTTTACCGCCCACACTAGTATTATTTTTCTATTTAAAACGTTTATATGTTCGACAAAAGATCAACTTCATTGCGCGGAGTTTTACTCAGATGATGAAATCACGTTTGTCCCTATTCAAGTGCATGATAAAAATATGCCATTTTTGAAGAGCTCGTTAAAAAAATTTTATAACAGAAGACTACGTTTATTTAAAAAAATTTTTTTTGTTAATTCAATAAAGAATGAAGTACTGAATGCTAAAAAATATTTGCCTTTTTAGTCAATTTGATTGTTTCAGTCAATTAGTTGTATATTCGCGTTAAAATGCTTGTCCCTATTCAAGTGCATGGCAGTGTATATTAATCTTCAATGTTGCTACCAGAAATGCAGACTTAAGACCCTCTTCTCTTCTGGAAAATTTTTTTCCAATATTTTTTATTAATTAGCGTCTTCTATTAGGGTCTTACAACATCCTGTAAAACTTTTAAGCAGATCCGACAACAAACAAAATCCGTTTTATTTCCGACCCGAAAATTTTTCATTGACCACGAGTTTTTCCGTGCTGTCTTATTTTTTTATCAATAAATTTAAAATAAATTATAAAAAGTTCGGAATTTTTTTACTTTGAAATTTTTTTGAGATTTTTATTTTAAGCCTGTATAGACAAATTTTGACCGAAATTTTTCGAGAACTGCTAATACCCAAATTCATCAATTCCATGTTTAATATATATTTTTTATTTTATAAAAAATTTTAAACGAGTTTTCTCGTTTTTCAAAAAGATTCGCAGCTTTTCTCAAGTTCAACTGAGCCGATTTTGATGATGTAGTGCTTAATGGACGCAGAATTAACGTGGCTATGGCCCGAGCCTCGATCATTAGACTACTATTTTCTTTTTACACTGGACTGCAAAAAAAATGTCGAAAATCGATTTCTCGTTTTCAAATGGCCGCCATTTTTACAAATTCAAATTCTTCTTCCTGATTCTGCTATGGGCCATAAAGCCATACGGGTCATACTAACCAATTTCCCGTTTTTCAAGCTGCGAACCCTCAACACACCTTTTATTAGAAGACCCTAATTTGGAGTCCGAGAACTTTTTGAACACCCCTCGCATTCACACATTTTTAATTTTGCATTTTTTTTTAACGAATTGTATAACCAAATACAAAAAAACAGTATTACAAAATCTTTTCCCGTTTTTTGTCCGCAAGAATAAAAAAAAATTTTTTTAACAGATTAGACCAGAAGAGGGCTTTAAGAGGAGAACTCTGTTAGTACATCATTTGCAATCGTCGAGTTTTTATAATTATGGGTATTCGTGAGTCATCTCACAGAAATATAATATTTTGTTTCAACTTTATCTTTGCAAAGCCCTATCAAAATTTTGCATGGTCTTACTAAGACTGGGACTTTTGGAATCTTGTAGAGCCATAAATTCCGCCTCCGTTTCACTATTACTACGTTTATGCTACGAAATTCACGATTTCTTCAATTTGCAAAATCAAATTTGTTCCTGTTTATGCAGCTTTTGTAAATTCACAAAATGACCAGCGCACGTATGAGAAAAACAAAAGATCTGGCAACACCAACGCAACATTAAGTTGTCTGCGCCGCGGCATTTCATGAATTGACAGCGAATTCATGAATTGGTGTTTATGCACGCACTTTCGGACCCATTTTATGAAATGATTTTGCAAAATGAGCATAGCATAAACGTAGTATATGTCTTAATGTGCGCTTTTTGCACATTCTTTGCGAAACAGAGGATGATTTCATAAATCAATTCCGTTTAGTTACAAATAAAGTCCATTATCTGCTTAAAAACTAGGACTATTCCACAGACAATAAAACTATATGGGAAATTTTTCCAAAAACACTTTCAAATGAGCTTAAGTTGATTTACCTTACCTTTTGTCCAGGGATACAAACCGCTTGGAAATAATGGCTGGTTCGGTTCAAGGGTTCACCAGTTTTGAACCGCCAGTTCGGTTCATTATATGGTTTTTGTAGCTAACTATACCGCAGTATCGGTTCGGTAGATTGGTTCACCCTCAACCGTTATAGTTTTAAGTTCGGAGGTGACTCCTCGCACACTTTGGAAACTATATTCCTAGAAAACATTCGATTATCTTTAAAATCCTTGTAAAAGTGCTTTTTGCAAGTGCTAAATATTGTACAGAATTTGGAGAATATCGCCACGTAGAGGAAATGGGATACTCTCACAAATCAATTGGAAAATTTCCAAAGAAGAAATGTTGTCTGATGACAGGTATATTAAGGGGTCGGTGAACAGAAAGGGCAGGGAGATGTAAGGGAAGCTACATCGATGCGCCATCTCTGAGGATTATTTCGTTCTATAAGTAGTCTACCTTGTAGAGGGAATATCAGCAAAACTTAATTTAAACTAATTTCGGATAAATCTTATAATAGGGAATCGATTAAAATTCCTAAATTTAAAAGTATCTTTGTCGTAGGTAAGCACTAAAAGCGGTAAGACTCGTCAATGAACTGAACCGAACTGTTTTTTACATTTTGTTTTTCGCTTCGGCTCGGAGTTTTCAAGGGGACTCCGGTTCGGTTCATCAGCTGAAATTGCGGTTTGCATCCCTGCTTCTGTCAAATGTGAATGTGCTGTCTGCCCGTTTTGAAGCTATCGAGCAGAAATTTTGCACAGAGACTACTTTTTGTAGCTGCCATAGAAATGATTGGTAGGAAAAAGGGCTTTTGATTATTTTTTTTTAAGCGTATCTGCTAAGTTTGGTCGAAATCGCTAACTGTTGATGCGAACTTTTTCGAGTGTATTCAAACTTCGGCACAGACGAAGTTAGCCTTGCTTTCTCGGTTATTGTCTTAATGAAGTTAAGTGTTATAAATGAATAATATAAAATTTACCAATTCAATTATTTGCCGCTTGTTAAAGATAAGATGTTCCATTATTTCTACTAGCGTACACTTCCTATAATTAACATTTTCTTTTAATCAAAATTATTTAGTGTTAGCTTCAAAAATGCAATCCAAATTTAAACCGAACTGTACATTTGTGCTCGTAAAAAGAACGATTACTATTGGGATAATACTGAAACAATGCGAAAACCGCATAAGAAAACGTGACGGTTCATGTTATCTTTAATTGTGGTTGATTTTCTTCCTTAATATAATTTTAGCTAATTCTTATCTGTTAATAGTACATATTGAAATACAGAAATGATTTCTGGGGTTTTAACTTCAAAAGATTCAAAACCGCGGTTCGTTTACTTTAACAAATCATGTTATGAAAATACCCGTGTTTGTTTACTTCTTCACTGGATTTTTGTCATACTTGCTCAGTAGTTCGCTCGTTATGTCTCTCTAAAATGGATTTGAGTAACTATTGCATCCCTTGTTCTAAACCGAACCATTCTGAATTTCCGAGCGGCTTTCATGTTGTATTTGCCATCAGCTCACGTAAAACAGGATAGATCAGGAATCTAACTGAACTGAACTTGTGTTTCGGGAAAAGATTCTGTTCTGGTTCTAACATTATTTTGGTATTCCGTTCCGTATCGGTACCTGTATTTTTATTTCGGTATACCGGTACGGTATGAACCGGTGAAATTTAAAGAAAGAACGGTCTTGGGTTTTGCGTTCGATCGATTTCTAACCGAAAACATAATAATTGCAGCCTAGAAACAAGCGTTTGCCTACGCTTGCTTGCCTTTCTCATAACCATATAAGTATATCTTCTTTTAAGACTCAGGTTGATAATGATTGATGCCAACTGGGAAAGAAATTATATTGATTTCGGATAAGATTATTAGAGGATTCCTTACATTTTTAGGTTTTAGAGGAATAGGGGACGGTACATACCTCTTTGGATTGGAAATGAAGGAAGAGAGACTGCTGCTGCTACCCCCATACTGACAGGACGCCGCTGTACAGCAACTTCATCGACCAACTAAAACTACTTCACCCGACTTGGTTCATAGAAGTTTTTCAGAAAAACAAGGAATAATTTGGAATCTAAGTCCGGTACCTTCTGTTCTTAACGATCAATGTATGAAATGGCGTGTTAGCGCATTGAGCTATTTCACATATGTATTTATAGTTTCACGTCTAGAGGGCTACTTTTAATTTTCTGTGTGGTGGTTGAGATCAGTTGAATTGCGCTAATTTCAAGCTCTTTTATAACATTTGTGATATTAATTTTTGAGAAAGTTTTGTTCGTATTTTGAGTTGAAAACAACTTATTTTCTGAACAGATTTATTCTCTCTGTGCAAGTGTCAGCTTTGCATTCTAGTTGTTGCACTCAGAACCGAAACTGTACCGGTACAATGTTTAGGTTCTATTCGGTTTCAAGAATATCGGTTCTCGGATACTGGTATATAAAAGATTTTCGGTATACGGTTCCGGTTGAATTCCCTAAGTTACATAAATCAAAGTCGGGCACCTCAGATTTTAAGTTATCAATTTCGCAACTCCATAACCATCCAATCGTAGTTAGTACTTATACAACTACTTGTGCACACTCAAAACACTCAAATCAACTCTCTCCTCATACCACAGCATCAGCGATCAAATTGATGTTAGCATTAGTGCTATCTCAATCGCACTCACTCAGCATACCATGCGTACGTGAGTAAGGTGTGTGGTTTTCAATATGTGTGTGTGCGTGCCATATGTATTAAACATTTAACATTAACTAGTTTTATTTGTTTGGTGAATGTCAATTTCGTTGTAATTGCTTTTGAAAATTGCAATAAAATCAAAAAGCAAGTTGCAAGTGGCTTTTGGTGCTGCTGCTGCTGCCTGAAGGTCAATGCGAATAGAGTTGCCAATTGCATTTTCGTAGCGCACTAATTGTTTTGTTTACTTTTACTACTCTCTGGGCGAAATTTAACGGTAACAGTCGTCGCTGTCTCCCATTCCAATCGTCTCACTCACACACTGTGTGTGAATTTGCGATCAATGGCATCTGTTCGCTAAATAAAATGACCTCTCAGAGTCAACAATTAATATACAGCTGCTGCTTATTCTATTAGCAAAAATAAAAAAAAATCCTCAAATACTTGAGAGTGTTTGTTGTAGTCAACAGGTTCGCTTCGTTTAAATTTTATGGCCCAACAAGACTCGTAGAAGGTCACGGTTAAAGTATGCAAAATAAGCCGAAACAAGAAAACCAACCAGACCAGACGTCAGATTCAGTTTTCTTGTGCTTTTAATCGAGGTAACTTCCAAGCCGCAACGCCACTCCCTTCATACATTCATATGTATCATTTACAAATAAAATAAAAAAAGTTATTAACGGAAGTACATTCACCTGATCAGTTGAATGAACATGCTCTGTGCTGTGCTGTGCTATACTGTGTTTTTTTCTACTTTATTTTTATTATTTTTTGTTTTCCTGTCACAAACACGGACAGCTGTTTTCTTGGCAAACGCATTCACGTGCAAACATTAATCGCGTCAAAAAATAGTGGAGAGCACGCGCTTGTTTGCATTTGATTGCATTTTCGCATTTAATGCCAACTGATCTGGCTGACTGACCTAAGGCAATGCAAAATTATCTGACAAATTCGTAAAAAAACGGAGCTAATTGTTTGGAAATCATAATTTAATACTTGAATGTGAAATGTCAATTGTTTATGATTCATTATTATCATATTTCTGTGCAAATTGAGTCATTAGGCATTGAAATTTAGTCTTGTGCTGACTAAATGTTAATCGCAAAGCAAATGATCTTTGATTCTAAGAATTTTGTGGGTTGATTAATTTAAAATTAAAAATAAAAAAAATTTTAAATATAAAATGTGAACAAATTTCAGGAAAATCTCGATCAACTCGAAGTTAATTTCTTAATCCATTTAAAATATATTTAAATATTTAAAGGGTGACATAAATTTGTACAAATGTATGCAGTAGACAGAAGCAAACACTTTCACCACATAAAATAGTAGTGAAATCATCGTCATAGCATGGCACCCGAGTCGGTTTTATAAAATATGTTTACAGATTACAAAGTGATTGTTTTGATTTATTATAAATCTTAGATTTTTACAGATTTATTCATCATTTTCAAGATTATTCAAAAAATCGATAAGGCATTCGCACGCGACACAGACAGAAGTCACTTTTCGGAAAACTAGCTCAAGCACTGATTTCAACGAAACATGATGAAAAATTGTAATGCAATTAATTTTAAAATGTTATGTATTGATTGTTCTTAATAATGCAGGGTTTCGTTTGACTTCAAAAATATTCCCCAAGTAGTTTTTTTTTAAATTGAAGTTTGAATACTGTCACGCTACATGTCGCACGCGATATTTTCTTCCATCATAATTTTTAGGTGGGTTCAGCTATAATGTGAAGCAAAAACTTACAGTTAATTGCATTGCCATAGTTTGCATGGTTTCTTATGTATTTATGTATACCCTACTTTGTACCATCAGAGTAGATTTTAGGATAGCGAAATTATATGTTATCTATAGTCACTTTTTTGACCAAAAATTAATCAAATTTATTGAAAAAAATGAGAAAAATTGCGCTAGCACGGCCGTGAAAACAAATATATTTAATTGGGATATAAAGAATTTATGTAACATTAGCTTATTAGCATTCGAATTTGATTGTCTCGGTGTGAAAATCCCTTTGGTGGATGCCATATGTTTTGTTATGTGTGATTATAATTTTTCTTGTTCCTGTACCTGGCTTACATCACATGTTCTGGATGGTCACTGTTCCAAACGTGAGATTAATTACTCAACAAACTCGCCTCTCAATTGGTCCATGGTTTCGCGTGGCGAGTGACATGTGTCATCGTCTTGTTGAAACCACAGTTCAACCAAATCCAATTCTTCCATTTTGGAAAAAAAAGTCGGTTATCATCGCACGAACTTTGCTCCATTGACTGTAACGTTGCGATTTCATTATTTTTGAAAAAGTACGGTCCAATAACGCCTCCGGCCCACAAAGTACACCAATCAGTGCATCTTTCAGTGTCCATTGGCAGCTCTTGAACTACCTCTTGCTGCTCTTCAGACCAAAATCGGCAATTCTGCTTTTTGACGTTCCCATTGAGCAATAAATGAGCTTCGTCGCTGAAGAAAATTTTGAGACTTTTTCGATTTCTCATTGAGCACGAATTTTGATAATAAAATTCAACGATTTTCAAGATTTCCATGGTGAAATGGCAAACCTTTCTGAGCATTTTCGGCGTTGCCACACGATACGAAATGTGAATTTTCACTGAATAACTAAATAGCTTAAAAATCTCCCTTTAGAAACGCCATACACTTTTTTCTTCAAACGTAATTGTTAATTACGTACGATAATTATATGCATGAAATCCACTGTACATGGAACATTGATAATTGTACTTTATTATGTTCTCCCTTTTAAGCCTATTTCGCCTGTCTTATTAACTGTGTTCACTGAGTTATTAAGTTACCACGTGTTTGAGTAGAAAAGAAATAAAAAAGCGACCACATTTCGTTTAAATTCTTAATTATTTCCATAACAAAAGGTACGGATTTAAAACTTTAAAGTAAGAAAATTCTTAAAATAACAATTTGTGTGAAATTAAACTTTTAATTTTGTTATAATATTTATAAAGAAGAAAGTGAGCAACTTCCAAAAAGTCTACAAACTGTTAATTCGTCAGTCAAGAAAAGATAAATTCCTTTCATTTAAAGGCCTTAAAAATTACTCTCAAGCTCCATTTACTAGGCGTACAATACGCAAAAGGCTAATTGAAAGTGGTTTAAAAGCACATTCGGCAAGTAAAGTTATTTCATTTTCTTAGATATCAAAAACAAGGCACTTAATCCACAATAACTGGTAAAACGTCCTGTGGTAAGACCAAACAAAAATTAAGGTGTCCGCATGTACTGGCACAACGATCCGAAATACACTTTTAAAAGAGGAGGCCGTATAATACTATTGGAATTTTTTTTTACACTTCGGGTGTTGGTCCAATATTTGAAATACGAGGCAAAATGTGTGCTCCTAACTACATTAATGTCCTTCACAGCGTAAACCTGCCATATCCCGAGAAGGAAATGCCCTTGATGTGTCAGTTTAAGCAGAAATACGACCCCAAACACTTCAAAACTCGCTCTCAATCCTATTGAGCATTTGTGGCCCTCATTTTGTGCCAATCTCGTGGAAAAAACTAATTTATAATTTAATATACTCTAAACCAAATGTTGAACACAGAGAATATTAAGTTTGGGCAAAAGTATGTCGCAGGGAGAATGAATCCAAATTTCAAATTTGTTTCGGAAATGTTTCCTTCTGCCTGTTTCATACATTTGCACGACTTTAGTATACCCTTTTTCTTCTACGAGTAACGGGTATAAAAAACAGTTTTTCATAACTGTTAATATTTATTTGCCCTCTGCATTTAACAGTTGTTGGTTTAACAGCTCTCGTCTCACAACTAGCAACTTCCAATAATTCACAATCTAGTGTTGACAATACGTCTTATAGCCCATTTCCACTGGCATCATTTCTTATCATTTTCATTTCGTAAAATTTTGCCATTTCCATTGACAAATCGTCATCTTTTTGACGGTGACAACAACAGCTGCTTTGTTTGTTTGAAATATCAGGCGGAACTTTCCAACTTACGAGGACTTTTCGGAATATTTAGCAAAAAAAAAAGACATACCCGGGGCGAACGCATTGCCATCGTCATAATACATAACATATTTTACTTTTTAAGCAAATTTGTGTTAAATTTTTTTTTTTCGGGGCAACTGTCATCATTTTCAAGAAATGATAGAAATGAAATTCAAAATGAAGTGGAAAATCGTATGGAAGAAATGATATCATTTTCTTCATTTCTTGTCATTTCAAGAAATGAAGTTTCATTTCTTTGGTGGAAATAGGCTATTAGTTTTATTTAGCTAGAGGACGCAGTATTTTGGGTGCATCTACATCATGTCGTCGGCTTAGAGGATTTTACGGCTTTTAGGAGGTTTTGCGTTAAGTCCAGCAAACCATAAATCCAAGTATTGTTTATCGTTCGTCACTATTTTTTCTAACTTTCTTTTCGCGCCCAGGACCGATTTTTCATTACTCAGAGCAAATAGAAATCGGAATTATAAATATTCAGAGATTAAAGTAGAAACGAATAACGTTTAGGGTTACGGTTAATATTTTGTCCGATCGCTTTTTTCCGGTTGCGGTTGTGGGATATAGGTTCGCAATCGATTCGGAACTTGTATGATAACGTGTTTAAGATGTCAAAGTTCTCAAAACTACACATTGCATATTGGGAGCTGCAAAGATAATAAAGTGACCTTTATAAAAGTGGCGTTTTTTAGTCGAGTATATAACATTCTTATCTTATATTATATATGACCGCTTCATGGTGAGTCAAGCCATTAATTTTAAGGAATATCGTATTCCCTTCGTTATCGTTTTGAATGTCCTTTGCAAGAACCTGATTGGCAAAAGACATTATCGCTTACATTTTTCTTGTTGATTAAAAAAAAAATCAGGGGAAGAGTAACTTAGAAAAGGCAATCGAGCGAACAACAACCTATTACTAATAACTGCACAAACTGCATTGTCTCTTTTTTCTTTGTGCCCATTAGTAATAGTGCGGTGCATAATAAAAAAGCAGCCAATTTTAGTGAATAAATGCATATACAATCGAGAACAAAAGTATTTTGACAAGAAAAATTTCATAAATAACACAGACCAACAAAATGACCAACTTGTGAGGCGTTGTTAAAAAATCCAAAACTGGTTTTGGATTAAAACTCCATCAGCTCTTGTTTCCAAGATATGGCGGAAAAACGAAAAAAGTTGAATTTTTGGCAATAGACCTATTTTCCGACCAATAGTTCCTATAGAAGCTATAAGATATAGTCGTCCAATTTTGTCCAAAACCTGTAAACATATAAAATTAAAAATCGGTGAGTTGGGAGACGTTAACATTAAAAACAAAAAAGTTTTTCTCACTAAAACCCCCATTTCGACCTGTAGTTCCTATGGCAGCTATAAGATATAGTAATCCGATTTTGACCAAAACTTCAAAATCTGTGTGAAAACGTATAATATAAATAATCGCTGAGTTGGGAGACGTTAACATTAAAAACAAAAAAGTTTTTCTCACAAAGATAATAAGATATAGTTATCCGATCCGGTCGGTTCCGACATATTAGCAGTGTGCAGTAAAACGAAGACTCTGTGCAAAGTTTCAGCTTGATAGCTTTGAAACTGAGAGACTAGTTTGCGTAGAAGAGGGACAGACAGTCGGACGGACAAAGCTCAATCGACTCAGCTCGTCGCCCTGATCAAGAATATATATAGTTGCAAACTTCTGGGCAAAATTATAATACCCTTTGCAAGGGTATAATAACCCGTTTCTAGAACATAGAGTCCTTACAAAATGGGCAAAAAAGCCATTTTCTGCATTTTGATGTCCATTTTAAAGTTAATCCATTAGAGATGTGATTTATTAATTAATTTTTACCAAATTTTTTCCATTTTAGGTTCTGTGCTGAGAATAAACTAATTTTGAATTCTTGTCAAAATACTTATGTCCACTTCCATTTGCACATTTTGATTTATGTTTTCTAACCTAAGCAACTGATTGTGTACTACTTATGATTTATTGAAAGCTTACTTTTATACCAGTATTCGATACAAATTTAAAAAATTTTAGGATTTTTTGCTTCAAAGATGTTTAATAATGGATTATTTATGAAATTTTTTTGTCAAAATACTTTTGTCCACGATTGTATATGTAAAATTTTCATTGTACATACATCAATCGATGTTTTAACTAGTAAATGAAAAACCGAAATTAACCCATTTATTTGTTTTTGATTCGGTACTGATAACCAGTTATGTTAATAATAAGACAAATATTTTTTCGGTTACGGTTTCGGTCACAAATTTTAAAGTGTTTTAAGCGGTTAAAGGTTACGGGTTTAATCTCTGTAAATATCTGATGATTATGGACCCATTTTAGGGTTGGTTTTAAAAGAACCTAGCGACATTGTCTATTTAAACCGCAATTTGTATGGCACTTATTTTTCTTGCTTTGGTTCATTTTGTCATTAGATCACTCCCAGTACCTTTAAACGGTTGAACATGGTTACCCAATACAATTCATAAAATTGTGCAAGTAAACATTGCGTTGAGTAATCAAACTAATTTGCTATCTTTAAGCTTTTTAAGCGGTTTAGAACGGCCCTTATCTGCTAATTCAAATTTCACTACTTTTTAAGCATCGAAACCAGCACTGAAAGACAGAAACTGATGAATTGATGATATCAACATCACGACTCTTTTCTTTGAATTGTAGCAAAACAATAATGATTGCAGCAAAAAACGTTTTGTTGGCTGGTCGGAACCAAATATTTGTTGACAGTTTAGCGAAATTCTTTTTACCATAGATCATGCTAGATTACTTGGTAAGAAATAAGCCAGAATCAAAATTAAATAAATAGAAAATCACACAATGTACGCGATGTATGCCAAACTTTTCTTCTTATTTTCGTTTCTTATTTTGTCGTAGGATATCTTGGTTGTGGTTAATGATGCATACCGTGATTCACTCAAAAGTTACATTCTTTAGGAGTTTAATAATAAGCCGCTGGCGAATTAATCACTTTGTTTATTCGAGTGAGGGTTTAATTTTAGAATTCCCAGTTAGTTTTTACCGGCTTTCAAACTTTTGAATTCTCCCGCTGCTTACCGTTCTTAATCAACCCTTTTTGGCTTTCGGTCTCCTGCAGATTACATTCAATTAACTTGCCGCGGTCTGGCAACCTTCGTCAAAACTCAGCAGGACTAAATCAGCTGTTCGAGCGGCGGCAATGCACAAATCAAAAACCAAAATAGTATGAATAATAAAGATCAAACAGGAGCAGGAGCTGCTGTTGCTGCTGCTGCTGCTGGTGGCCGGGATTTCCAACGCAATTCAAATGCCTACGCTAGTTTGCCATCCAATAAGATAGCAGCCAGGACAAAGGATACAACCGAGTGTTATGGCCTCTCTCACAGTTTGTCCAGCGAATCGATTAAACAGGCCTGCGACTATTATGACGACGAGCTAAGCGATGAGGATCTAATTGAGATACAACAAACGCCACAGAGTTTCCATCAGTCACAGCAGCAACACCATCAGCTTCAGCCAATTAGATTCAAAATGGAGCCAACCCATCATGAAGACCGAAAGGCCATATGTGCAGGCAAACAACTGGAGGATGCAGATGAGGCTGCTTTAAGTGTGCTTCATGAGTTGGATGCCATACTGGATACCCAACTCAATGGGACCATTAGCTCCTGTTCCTCTTCGGCGAACTCCTGTGTGGAGGATTATCTCATGGATTTGGATAACTATTTGGAGGAAATGGATAAATCTCTTAATCGAGAAGAGTCATTGGTCATGGGTGAAGGTCCTAGTTTTAAACGAGAGGCCAGAACCCGCACTTTGCCCTTGAGCAGAAAGGGAAAGTTAAACAAAAATACGGGAGAGCATTGTGAGGTGGAGGAGATGAGCTACTCAAATGCAGAAGACTTTCAGCGTGGTCAACCTATAAGAAAAACTTTTAGTTGCGGTTTGACACCCAGCAGAAGTCCACCAGGTGAGCTTGTAAAACTAAAAGAAATCCGAAACTCAACTTTCTTCTTTGCAGAAGCGAGTCAGGAAAGTAGTCGAGATGTTTGGCATCGCCAGTCGTTGCGCAGAGCCGTTGAACCCTCAGCTGTGGAGAAAACCGAAACGCACAGCTTGGAGGAAACTGACGACCTGCCCACATTGCTGGTGAATCTGCCACCGCCGCCCAGACGCTGCTTCTCCACGCCAGAACAGTTTAATACCGAGATCCCGCCCCATCAGGAACCAACACATCAGTATGGCTCACAGATGTTAACCGAAGAGCACATTTTCGATAATCTCCTGCAGAACGAGCAGAGAACAGCAGCGAGAGCTTCTAGTGAAGAAAGACCCCGTCAATATGGACGACGCCTGGAGGGACCTCCCACACCCAGTCGACCACAGAGTGCACCTACGCGTATACAACGTGCACCGGCAGAGTCACACATCATGTCCACCTGCTCGGAGCTAAGTTCAGTACATTCGTCTCGCATGCCCAGTCCCGTTTCCTTGGTCTCGGATAGCAGTAGCAGCAGCAGCACTGACCAGGATCAGGTGGAACTGCAAGCTCAGACCACTACTATATGCAGTAGTAGCAGCACCACCCCGTTGGAGCCACTGAATCTGCATTTGTCGCAGCAGCAGCAACTGCAGCAGCGGGAGAAATGTGGCTTCAACAGCCAATGGCCACATTCGGGTAGTCGTACCTTAGCCCTAATAGCCTGCACTTTGGGTCTGTTTAACTTATGCCGTTTTGCCACCCTCACCCTCAACTATGGAGGCAACTTTCTGCTGCAGTTTCTGCTGCTCTCGCTACTCTTTGGCATTCCCTTGTTCTGGCTGCAAATGTGCCTGGGCGCTAAAATACGAGCTGGTCCCGTCTCCATGTGGAAGATAAGTCCCATCTGCTCTGGTGTGGGCATCGCCCTGGTCATGGTGCAGTGTTTCCTGGCCATTTACTCTACAGTGGCCATTGGCTGGGTTTTGATTTATCTCAGAGATGTCTTTCCCGCACCCAATCGTAGCGACTATCCTTGGCAAGAGTTGAGTTTTCCCCAACGCTATGAGGCAGCCAATTCGACTGGAAATCTTACCCAGACTGTGGCAGCTTATTTTAATATTAAGGTATTGCAGCGTCTGCATCTGTCCAATCATCCAGAAATTAGGGGTGTGCGATTTCATGTCAATGATCGGGTAAGTACACACACCTGGGGTTGCTCTAACATAACTAACAGTTGATCTTCTCTTCAGCAGCTGGCCTTCTATTTGGCACTGATCTGGGCGGCTGTGTTTCTGATACTTAGCAAGGGTCTAAAATCCTTGGGCAAGCTGGCTTATCTTATCAATACGTTGCCCCTACTGGCTCTCATGGTGGTCACGGTGAAGTTTCTGTGTTTGGTGGATCTGGTTAAGTTGCAGGTAAATGTGAAAACCTACTTAAATACTAACTCGATCCATTAAAAATCATTCTCTTTAATTTTTTTAGAATATTTTTGGAGCCAGCGATTTTGATGATTTTTTGGTCAACTCGAATAGCTGGACTGCAGCCACACAGGAAACATTTTTAACGTGGGGCCTGTTGGGTGCCTCGGTTATAGCTATTACCAGTCGCACGCATGCTAATGCTAGTAAAGCCAGCCTTAGACGCGATGCCATACTTTTAGTATTGCTTACGCTGTTTGCTTTAAGCCTGATGGCTCTATTGGCACTCTGCTGTGAACAGATACTGCGGCAGCATGGCTATGTCTATATACCAGGATCGTTTGGTAAGTTCCACTAACAGAAATGTTTATGCAATTAGCAAAAGACTGGGATCCCAAGTAATGGATTTAATGTTAAATTGAAAAAAAAATTTCGCTGTAAAGAATGATCCGACATCAACAGTTGGTTACACACCAATTCTGCGTTTACGGCTAAAAAATGGCTGTGCACCATTGACTGCCATATGTTATACCAACAATACAAGTGCGTCATCACACAATGTTACTAAAAACAGCCCACATTTTGCTTCAAAGAAAAGCCAAAACAAGTTGTTTGATGCAACGTGGCTATATTTTTTCGTTTCGCGAATTGTCTTATTAATGCCATACCGAAAGTCATAATACACTGCACATCACTTGAATAGGTTCAGCATGTTTCCTTTATTTATTTGTATATCTTTATGAGTTCAGTGGAAATTAAGGGCTCTCTCAATTTTTTATAAAGAGAGTTTAAATGCGTTTTTAATTTGTGATAAAATGCTAACTGCAGAATTGGTTAATTTCTTAGTTTGCTTTGAATTTGTTCATAGCATTTTCTTTGGTCACTTGAATAGGTTCAAGCGATACTGTTTTAGTTATCTCCAAATCATCAGTCAAAATCGATTCACAAATAATTTGCTAAATTAATACAATAAATTGCGAAATGGGAAGGGGCAAGTGACTGACAGATATGGAAAAGGGCAAGATAAGTGCATTCAATGAATGTGATTATTTTTTCATATCCAAAATGAATGCAACCAAAGAACTTTATTCAAGTCCTTGAATAGGTCATCCTTTTTTTCGCAAATGTTTGGTTTAATTTCTTGCTTGCCCATATCAACAAGATAAAGCTTCAATACATATTGCAAGAGCAGTCAAAGAATGGATTGGGCACAAAAATGTGGCCGCCTTATTCTTATACAAAAGTGAGATAGCTTTTAGGGGGCCTAGTTGGTGGTCAATCGGACGGGTCGCAGGATGCGGATAGCGAACGGCCTTCTTTGGGAGGTTAGCTGCAAATAAGTTGGCTTACCCTACAAATAAGCACTCCCGGACAGCCATCGGGTGAAACGCCGCACTGCACCGACGAAAATCCAAATTTTCAATAACGATATTTTATAAATCGCCTTCAAAAAACATCAAAACATCGATATTATCGTTGTTTTCTAAAGCTTAAGAAAACTGAAAAGCTTTAAAGGAATGTCTTCACCATAAAACTGCTAGTGACGATTTTTAGAGACCGTTATATCTAATCTTTTCAACAGTTTCCAATAGTTTTCTGAAACTAAACTGTAAATTTTTTTCAAATTACATTAATAGTCAGAGTTTCTTTTTCTTTAAACCTTAAAAGCGTGTACTCAAAAGAGATACAAATTTAGTTGGGCACATTACTTCGTATAAGAAAGGCTTCTATTCAAAATTGTTCTGATTTCAAAGCAGTTCAAACGTGTTTTTTTTTTCATGTGAAGTATTGTGACGAACTAAATTTGTATCTTATCTGAGTGTAGGCTTTAAAGACTTACAGTTTATGTTTAAAAAAAATTTCAAGTGAAGAATTTAAGAAGAAGTTTTCAGTCATTCTGCTTCGGGTAAGTTAGCGATTGTAACCTGATGCCCCCAGGGGCCGAAAACATTTCGCTATTTACATATAAACAATTTAAACGCTTGCCGAAGCTGAGGCCAAGAGAGTAAAGTATCGAAATGCACTTTCAGACAGCATGAACAATTCATCCGCTCTCCAATAAGCTATTGGGTTCATGACGATATCTTCAATATATTCTAACACAGACACCTTATATTGCATCGTATTTCTGCAACAGTACGTGTATGATTAGTTCTTAAATGCGATTTTAAGTTGTATTACCAGATGATTTATAAGGCTAGCCATATAATTTGCACCTATTACCATAGTAACTTTTCTGATATATCGTTTAAAAAATATCGATAATCGCCAATATCGGCATACAAAATATTATATCGGAATAACCCTTATCGTCCAACAAAAATATCGATAAAATATTGACAACCCTACTGCTTAATGTAGCCTCATACACACCCAACTTCTACACAATACCTAGTAGAGACCCGTATGAATGAGTAAGTAAAATAGTAATTGAGTAGTACTCGCCGAGTATGATTACAAATGAGTACGAATACCTAGCTGTCAATTCGGTACCCTAGCACCGTAGCATTGTAGGAACCGCACCGTTTTAATCATTTTTACTCATAAGCAGGGCATAATACCGGAACCGTTAACCGAAATAAACCGTTTCAAATCGCGTACCGAAACGGGACCGGAATCGAAACAAATTTTTTGTTGGGAACCGAAAACCGTTTACCGTTATTATTGGAACCGATATAACCGGAACGAGACCGAAACGTTGGTACCGGTACGGTTTCGGTTTTTTTACCTTTGCTCAGCGCATCGCAGTTTTAGTCAGACGTTTGTAATGCAAAAAAACAATCATAACTCGTCCTTTACACGATGCCGTATTTTCTTGCAACTTTTTTAGGAGTCATAAACTTTAACCACTCCTATGTAAAATGACACTTGCAAGAAAATCTCGCATATTGAAAGGGCCCTTAACTTACTATGACTGATTGGTTTTTGGCAGCAAACTAAAATATTTGCATACATATGGCTAAAAAATTACTAAGAAAACGCAGAATCCAAGGAGTACTTCAAAGGAGAAGGTTAAAGAGAGTCTTAGCCAAGGAGCTCAACTCACCGCGACTCTAGCAGAACACCATCTACACCAAATTTTCACTTTTTCTCTTTAAATCTTACATTAAAACACTTATACATTATCGATAGGACTAAAGACACTGCCAAGTACTCTTAAACCTAATACTTCACACTAGTTTAAGAGGCCAAAAACGGTAGCATAAGGCTAGTTAATAAATAATACGAAATAGAAAAGCTAGAGAAGTCCATTTTAAAAACTATCCTTTTTTATGTGGCATATTTTTGGACCCTAGGTATAACGTAACGCTAACTACTGAGCAAAAAATACTTGTACCGATCTTTTACTAAATATTTCTAAAAAAAATTTCGTCGTTTGCTGATCAATCACTCCTGAATGATGAATGCAGTTCAAATTATGGTTTATCTGATTGCGCCGACAAAACTGAGGCATATATGATTTTGCAGGAAAAGATTCTTGGTAATAATAATACATCAATTGTGTCAACAAATAAGCTACTGAATTCCACTAACACTTTTCTCGCACTTAAACGTGTTCGAAACCATGAAAACATTCTTAATAGGTGGTCAGAATCCTCCACAAAGTTCCCACAATTGTATGAGATTTCAAAAGTTGTTTTTTCTGTTCCTGCTACGCAGCTTAGCGAGGAGCGCCTATTCTCTGGCGTAAAATTTATAATAAATTTGCTAAGGAGTTGCATGGGCTCAACCATATTGACTGCAATTATGTTACTGGGAGCACAACATTCGAAAACTAATAATACATAATATAATATTTATAAGCATATAATGCAATCATTAGATCATACATGTTTACTACGTAAAGAAATAAGAAAAATGAATTCTATATAATTTTCTTTAAATGTAAAACCATTCGTTTTTTGTTGAAGTTGAAATGATTTAGATTTATCTCAGAAGTTAATTTTTTCAGTATTAAAAATAAGTATTACTTATACTTAGTATTACGTACCAGTACGTACCGGTATACCGAAACAAAAATCCGGGTACCGTATCGAAACCGAAAACCGAAATTAAATGAAAACCGAAATAGAACCTTTAACCGAAACATTCATTTCGGGACGTACCGGTACCGGAACCGAAATTCGTTTCGGGATTAAGCCCTGCTCATAAGTCATTTTCAGAGTTCGGAATCGCTCTTTGCTTACAGCTCCTTAGAGCCAGCTCTCGGTCTCAGCTCTTGGCTCTGAGCAAAAAGGCAAAGCACGTAAGCCACAGGTTCTAAGCTGGGAGCCACAGGCCTTGTGGCTCGCGAGTTATTAAAACATATTAAAGAAAAAATAATAATAATATAAAACGTTAGTGCAAATCAAGTGATTAATCATGCCATGATCAATGCATTAGCGCAATTCGCACCTAAGTAATCCCAATGACCGCTAAATACTTGAGACACTGCTTTTCAAGGCCTCAAATGACCACACATTGCCATGATGACGACAATACTGAATCGCGATAAATGCCATGGATGATCAATGGTAAAGAATATAGTTAAGATCATAAAGCATGTTTCAAACCACTTTCCGTGACGGAAAAATTATCAAATGGTGGAATAAAACCGTTGCGGATCAAAACTAGGGAAATAGGGCTGCTAGGGGAGGTATAAACTCTGTAAGGGAGTGCAATAGACTCAGATTGGTCGCGGTGCGCTATTTCTATGAAAACATATATATTTATTGATTGCTATAATAAAGGATAATTTGACTATCATATCATTATAACCTTGTGAAATCCAGAGCAACTCAATTCAAAAAAGAATTTTTGAAATTATTTTGAATAAAGGAGAATCCACAAAGTGTTAACCAAAAGCAAGTGAGAAAGTCGGTCATCATTACTAGGGTAGCAATAAGATATCGACTCAATAACGCTTTAAATTTATTTTTTTCCTGTTCCAATTTTGTTAATTTCTGCTATTTGTGTGTGTTTTTCATAAATTTAATTTTTTTTATCTTTTTACAGAAAATCTGGATTGTTCTACCTCGGTGTATTCGCTGCAGTCGAATACCACCAACCCTCAGCTGTTGTCCTATCCACGCGCCTTGGTCCCACATTATTCATCTTTTATGGGTGAAACCTATCGACGTGATCGCACATTGATTCATATAGAAAGCGGTTTCCAAGCTTTACGCTTCATTTCCGAACTCTTCCCGGCGGTGCTGTCTTTGGCTAGTGATAACATCTCCTGGATTTGGGCTGCGGTGTCCTTTAGCCTGTTTGCCGGTTTTGGTTTGGCTCAGTTGTGCGTAATGTGGAAACCCATTTCCAGTGCTCTAGGCAACTCCACCAGTTCCGTGCTGTTGAGCTGTGTCACGGGTCTACTCCTAAGTATACCCTTTGCCACAGAGATGGGCATCTCGATATTGTATTATGTGGACTTTTTGCTGGGCGGCTCCTGGTTTATACCCATCATTTGGACCGCACAAATATTTGGTGTATTCCTGATTCGCGGCCGACCTTATAATGGTGATGATTTGGTCAATGATCTGCGCATGTGTGGCTCCATGTCGGCTTTTCTAGCGCTATCCTGGAATGTGCTTTTGCCCATTGGCTTGATCACGTTATCGGTGATTGATTACAAGGCTTCGTTGTCCAATCAGTTTTATTATTGGCGTGGCAAAGCCTATTTTAGCTATTGGTCTAGAAAAATGGGTAGTCTGATACAAATTGGCATTGTTTTGGTCATACCAATTACGGCCATTATACAGATCTATCGTTATCTGACCAATGGACCAGCGGATATCTTAGAGGTAAGCTTGGAAAAGTTTTAATCTTTTTGGAAACTAAAATACTTTATTACATTTTCCAGCGCATACAACTGTTGTATCGTCCGCCAGAGGATGGTGATGAACAACGTCGGCCCTCTAATCGCCAAAGCTCTGCTCAAAGTCGTCGTAATGCAGCTGGACAACAACAGGAGAATGGACACCAAGAGGCACAGAATGATGCACCGCCAAAGTATACACCACCGCCCTCGTATACCACAGCCACAGGAGCACGTTTGGCCAAGCTGCTGCGTCAGAGCATACGACGTAGTGTTAGGAGGTGAGCAAAAATAGAATTAAATAGATGCCTCAGTTGGTTGTGATTTACCATTTGCTCTAAGCCTTAAAGCATCTGCAGATGTTAGGGATAATTATAAATTACTTTTCGGAAGGTAGATTAAGTACTCTTTTCGACTGTGTTTCCATGAAATTATTGAATCAAAAGAGGATTGTTGCTTGTACTTAAAAAAAAAGGAATCTAAACCCTCCGTGACCTTAACAATTTGATTATCGATACTTTTATTTTGCCGCTCTCATAAAAGAAGATTTATGAAATATTGGAGCTGTGTATGCTTAGCCGTTTGACCTGTGCGTTGATGAATCAGTTAATCAGCCGAATAATTCCTAATTTTCTACTTGATCCCACATAAGAATAGACTGTCCAATATGCATATCTTCGGCTTTAACAGTAATGAATCAGACAATCTGCTCGTAAGATTGTGCCATTTAGTGCTGGGGCGCAGCCCTTAACCAAAAACTGTACGCTTTGTTAATGTTGCTTTCTTACTTTGCAAGCTCTTCCTTCTAAAGATTTTTATTGCCCGAATTAATATTTTTTAAGAGTATAACGATTGGATTTTCTTGAGCAAAAGCTCTCAGCGTGGCGTTAACAGAGGAAATGCAAAACACACTTCTCCCCTGATTGCCTCATACACCAAAATTTATACTCACATTTAACAAATCAACAAAACTCAGCGTTGAATTAAATCAGTTTCATACCGCCAAATGCATAGAGCGGTTGAATGTGAGTCCGCTGATCGAACATTTCTGTGCACATTTAAGCGAACAAAACTCAGCATTGTACATTATCAGAGTCATACTGGCAAAAGCATCGAGCGGCGGTTGAGCTAGAGTTTTTTGATCGCACATTTATGTGTTCGATCGAACAAAGCTCAGAGTTGACTGGCTAAGCGGCCTCTCTCTCTCCTTCTTTTTCCATACTTGACAGCAACGCCGTCTCAGCCTATGCGTCTTTGAAAGAGTTTATTCATATGAGTTTATTCATCGCTCGTTCTCTCGAACACCCGCATTGATTGAAATAAAGACGATCATGATTATAATCAGAGTGCTAAGAGTATGATTGAATGAAATGAAACTCAACAGCGAACATGTTGTGTATGCAAGTCAGAGCAAAGCCGGTTTATTCGGGTGTTGATTAAGGCATAATCAATTTTCAACCGAACGACGTCGCTCTCTGGTCTGAACTGGAGCAGTAAAATGGTTTCCGCCCGAGCCTGAACCTGAGTCGAAAAGGATTCGGTTTAAACAAAATTTAAAATTAGGTTTTTTCTAGCTACTATAAATAATTTTGACATATTCCAATAGACAGATAGATGTTTATTTTCAATTTGATCATTTTCATAGCTTTCAGCTTTAATTAACATTGATTAACTAATAATAAACAAACATTTAAAGCTTGGTTTAAAATCGTCAACCTTACTTTTATGGTATAACATAAAAACATTTACATATTTAAGCTTTTTTTAAAAATTTTCATTTATAACTATTCTTCTATAACATGAAGCCATCTCTATGTAATTCGGCTGGTTATGTCCATCCCGTCCCCCTTCAGTGCCATAAGAACCTATTTTTCGGTAAACGTACAAGTTTTAAAATATCGCCAACGAAATTCAATGGACACGGCCCACAAAATCCATTTACAATTCTTCTTGGGCAGCTGTTTAACCTAAGAGATTTTCTCTGGCCTTCATATCAAGTTATCCGCTTTGCTTGAAAGACTAAGTGTGGGTCCTATTCATATTGGGACTTTTATATTCTTCTTGCCTTACCAACGCCTTGTTCATGTGTTTCATGCGGTTGTCTGCTTTTGATGCGTTTAGGAACCAACATTGTGGTCAATCCAATCTGGATGCGAGTGGTTGTCTTCGAGTGATATGCCATGATACGCGAACACTTCTCTAAGCCTCGCAAACCACCCCAAATTATTTCGCATCATTTTCTCAGCGAGGATATGCGGGAGTCTAGAAACTTCATACTCAAATAATATTCTTGATAGGTATTTGATATGAAGTTTTAGACTTCCAATATAAGTAAATGAAATGAAACAGGTTTTTTTATTGGTAAAGGTTCAATGTTCGTACATACACACACATTTTAAATTCAATCCAAATTCTTACAACAACATTTTTGGATCCAAGAAACCAAATATTTTTGTTTTTAGAAAAACAACAGATAACAAAGAAATTTAATCTTAAACTAAAGCAGGCCATCCACACACGAATTTGTTCGACGAATTTGTTCAGCTCGTCAAAATGTTCGACGTTAGTGGAGGTGTTCGTGACAGTTTTTGTTCGACGTTTTGTTCGCAGAGAATAGAAATGTTTCTATCTTTCGAGTGTTCGTGCGAACATGTTCGTCAATGGATGCGAACAATTACACGAACATCATTTGTCAAAAATATCTGTAGAGTGAACACGTGCCCAAATGAGCAAAAATTGTTGCTGGAATTCATTGAATGCCCCCAAAATGATCAAATAATGCTTTAAGCTAATTTGTATCGCCATCTAGGCCATGATTGTGTTAGTTTCCGCTGCCATATTTTCATGTTAACTCGATGTTATTCGTGAGAAATGTTCGACTGGTTAGTGGGCAAACGAATTTTTGTTCGACGAACAAATTCGTGTGTTGATGGCCTGCTTAAGGAGCTGCAAAATAATAAAAAAGTGACAAATAAATAATCGGTGAACGACTTCATTGCTCCGTCTATCGGAACCTAAAAATATGCCTCAAAGGTTTTTATTCTGTCATTGTACCGAACCCAAAAATTTACACCTTTGTTGTATTCGATGTTTCTGTAACACAAGTATCAGACCGTCTGATCGCTTTTCTACTATTTAATTTGTTTTATCCAAAGCGCCAAAGAGCCAGTATTAATAAAAGTTTACTGAAAGACATAAGGATGACCTTGTACAAAGCTCGAATGTTATAAAATATATATGTAAATGTAAACATACAGCTCCTCCAACGGGGCTAAGCCAAGCTTCTCTCAGTCTCTTGGCGTGTGCTTTAAATTTTTGCACAAGAAAGGGACCTACAGTTTAACGCCGGATCCGAACGGCAAAGTTTAAGAAATTGCTTTTCACGGCTAGATTACTTCACAGCTGGCGCCGATAGCTGGGTGAAGGCGACCGAATGTGTAAAAAGCTATTTTCTAAAGAAAGAAGAAAACTTTTTTTATTAGCTGTTCAGAGGCGGGATCGAACCCACGACCTCCCGCCCAGCAGTCCAGCACACTAACCGCTGGGCCATAGACGGCCAAAAACAAAATATATATAAAATTTCGAAATATACCTAAGTTTGTTCTAATTTACATACATGAATTTTGTATTAAAACAAAAATAGTTCCTGAACCCCACTATCGGGGGCTCGAGTCCTGGTTCGAACCCCTCTAGATTTTAGGGAGGATTGCAGTTCGGACCACAACCCTACTAAGCCATACATTTTATTTAGCCATTCAAGGATGTTTGGTTTGGAATCGAAACGAACCATGGTGTACCTAACCGCAAAACTTGTGCTCTTAAACCGCACCGCAAACAGAACTGTTAAAAAAAAACTGTTTATTTTAATCATTACATCCACCAGTTTGATACCGTCAAGCTTCTACACAGCGTCCTAGTGTTTCAGAGAAATAAACTGATCAAAATATCTCCCATTGTATTATTCGTTCTTTTTCCCACATCTTCTACAAGGGAGACTAAAATGAACCGAATAAATCGGGCGATTCCTCTCGGCTGATGGCTGCTATGCTTCAGATAGCCTTGAACAGTTTTAATACATCAGAGTTTAAGAACGCCAGCATTAAAACAAACTATTTTTCTAAATAAAACCCATTGACCGATAGTTCCTAAGTATAGATTATAGGCATCCGATTTTGACCAAAACTTCCAAATTTTTGTAAAAGCGCATAATATTAATAATTGCTGAAGTAAGACACGTTAACATTAAAAACAAAAAAGTTTCTAAGACCCACCGACCGATAGTTCCAAGGCAGCTATAAGATATAGCCATCCGATTTTGAGAAAAAAACTTCCAAATCTATGTGAAAGCGTTAATTAATAACGGAAGTGAGACACGAAAAAACAAAAATTCCAAAACATCGACCGATAGTAGGAGCTATAAGAAAGTCCGATTTTGAGAAAAACTCAAATCTAGGAAAGCGTAAATATTAACAATCGCTGGAACAATAGTGAGACACGAACTAAAAACAAAATCCATAAAACCCACCGACCGATAGTCAGCAGCTAGATAGCGATTTTGGAAAAACTTCAAACTGTGAGCGAATATTTAGGAGTGAGACACGTAAAAAACTTCCATAAACCATCGACCGATAGAGGCGCTTGATATAGTCCCGATTTTGAGAAAACTTCAAATCTAGGAAAGCGTAAATATTAATAATCGCTGGTGAGACACGTAAACAATAAAACAAAAAAATTTTCAAACCCACTTTTCGACCGATAGTTCCATGGCAACTATAAGATATAGTCATCCGATTTTGACATAAACTTCCAAATCTATGTGAAAGCGTAAAATATAACGGAGTGAGACACATAAAACAAAATTCAAACATTCGACGATAGTCCTGGCAGCTATGATATAGTCCCGATTTTGGGAAAACTTCAAACTGGAAAGCGTATTAATAACGGAAGTGAGACACGAACTAAAACAAAATTTTCCAAAGACCCACTCGACCGATAGCAGGCAGCTATAAGATAGTCACGATCGGTCGGTTCGACTATTAGCAGGGCAGAGATGGAAAATTCAGCTCGATAGCTTTAAAAGGGTAGTTGCGTAGAAACAGCGCAGCGCAGACGGGGGGACAAAGTAATCGACTCAGCTGTCCCCTGATCAAGATACATATAGTTATAAGCTTGAACTATTTCAAGGAACGTGCCGATTTTTCAAATGCCACAAACTCCTCGTCATCAGGACTGTCTAACTGTTAGAGTCCAACCACCGAAATCTTGGGTTATTTCGTTGTATAAAGGCGAAAGGGGTCATGGCGCACGACAAAAAATTACAAATTTGTAGGAATGTAGTTTAATACAAACTTTCAAGTCTCACCTACCGATTCACTAATGCTCAGGCTTAACCAAGAGCTAAAATGTTGGCTAGTCTATAATTTAGAGGGATGCAGACTCGAAAATGTGAATTATAAATACAATATTTTGCTTTTAATTCTCTTTAAACTTAGCTTATTACATCGTTCTTTAATCTTTTACCCCAGAAATAATAGCTTGTTCCTTCCTTTCTTATTCTTACTTTGTAATTTGTTCTAATTCAATCCATTATGTTTTTCTTTCTCTTACCAGAGTGCTCGGTGACTCGTCCAGACGCACGCGACCCATACTCTCCCTAGATGCCGAATCAGCGTCGCCTGCTGCGCCACCCGATTATCTCACCATACTAACCAATCCAGCTGGTACGGCTGCCACAGCAGCTTCCTCACCTGCCCCCAGTTGCAGCAGTCCAGAGTCCATAGAAATTGATCAACGTCCCGCTGCTGGTTATGCCCAGCGTTCGTTATCCCTGGGGCGAAAGTTGCATAGACCCGCCACGGCTCCAGCATCTTCAATGGGCACTTTAGAGCGCGGACCGTATACGGCCGAGGATGTGGTGACCATATTGCGTTCTTCAGTCCGGCACCGTCAGCCGCCGAGACACGTAGTAGCCGCCACATTGCCGCGTCCGCCTGTTGTTGCCATGTCCACGCATCTAGAGGATGCCTCGTTCCGTTCCATTGAGAATCTAGTGCTCAATGCCGAGCCACCGGATCGGACGCCTGGCGTAGAGGTGGAGCAGTGTGCGCAAAATAATACATCTGTGATTTAATAATGACTAATAATCGTAAAAAAAACCCAAAACTCTTATGCGATTCAACATATCTGCTTGCTTTTTACGTAGACTTGATTAGCGCTTAGTTATACAAATACGAATTACCATTTTGTAGTTATACGAATTAATTAATAATAATAAAAACAATTAATTAGTATTTGAAAATCTGCAGCCTTGTCACAACCGGTCGGATCGGGATCTCTTTTCAGCCTCTCTCTCCTAACCTACCCTCGGCTGTCACATATTTCATGCTTATGCGAGTATTTAGGGATCGCTCGCGACTGTCGACGCAGTTGCCCTTAAAATTAACCAAACAATGAATGGGCCTACGTGCCCAGCACTTAACAGGCGCGTCTTTACGCACAGGGCATCCAACCTTATTGAAACTTAAGCCGATTAATAAACGTGACCAGTCAAAAAAAAACCCAATACAACGGAAGTGCAACAAACAACAAGAGCTGCTGCTCCAGACGGCAGGAAATCTGTAAATCTTTTTATACGCATTTAAAGTTCAAGTGAAATTGTGGAACAGTTTGCCTAGAATTTAATGCGTTTTGGCTTTTGTGACTTGCATATTGCAAAAAAACAGAAAAATTAAGTTAAGCCGTTGAATTTTTAAATGGTCACGTACAAGGCGCGCCGCATTCTACACGGTATGGCAACTCTTTTGTCAAATGAGCATTTGAACGCAGTTGTGAGTAGTTTCGCTAGAGATGGGAGTAGTTGAAAAGTCACGAGGTCTATTGAAATTGGGAAAATAGAATTTTTAACGCACTTCTAACTGAACTTTAATCAAGTCTTGATTTCTTAGGACGTCCAGAGCTTAAACAATGCGTGACATCATTGTTTTGATTACCAAAGGGATTGCATGTCAATGGATTTTAGGTATTTTTAATGTTCTAGAAGATTGTTGTTCTGTGGGTATATAAAGGGTGATTTTTTTAAAGGTGCAGCAGGAAAGTTTTTAAAAAAACAACACATAAAATTCAGAAAAAAGCATGAAAGCTTTATTTGAATCGATAGCACGGTCCATATAATTTAATGTTTGAAGATTATTTTGTGCAAATGTTGACCGAGACTGCGACTCAAATGGTCCGCTTAGTGCAAATTTGGCATACTCTTTCCAACATTTCGGCCGGTATCTCACGAATAAATGCTTCAATGTTGTCTTCCAATGCGTCAAGTGAAGCGGACTTGTCTATATAGACATGAGCTTTAACATAGCCCCACAAAAAAAGTCTAAAGGCGTTTAATCGCACGATCTAGGCGGCCAATTGACCGGTCCCGAACATGAAATAAAATGTTCACCGAACTCGGCTCTCAATAAGTCTATGTTGCGCGTGCTGTGTGGCTGTGGCACCGTCTTGTTGAAACCACATGTCATGCAGCAAGCTTGCATTTTGGGCAAAAAATTGATTAACAGAAGCTCTTGCTTTTGGGGAGAAAGGGTTGGATATCATCTCACGGTTGGCGCTCAATTCACAGTTACTTACATTAGTGGATCTCGGCCAACTCTAAGAGCCCATACCAAAATTACTTTGCGGAAGTACCGGCTCCATACAGCTGATTTGACAGGCTTCAGCCCCTAAATCCTTGCAAACCAATAACAGTGTCCAATTGCTGCGAACGGCGCGTGATTGTGGTTATCATTAACTGGGTAGCTGCTATTTTCTTCAGTTTGCACTCTACGTAAGCGTGTTGGTGGTTTAATGTCCAAAATGGAAATTTGCTTCGAAATTTAGTCCCAATAAGCCGAATAACCGCTTCAGTCGGTCTATTAAACTGACCATAAAATGAAAGAGCGCGCGATGAACTTTCTTAACAGAGCCGCATTTTGATAAGAAATTCATAATCAAGCGTTGTTCGTTTGTATGACGATTCATGGTTAAATTATAGGCCAAACTGAAGATGATTGACAGTGAAACAAAAAACACGAAACGTGCGTGAGCTGTTTAAACCAGTGTTGCCAAAAAGATAATAGCTAAAAAATCACCCTTTATATAGTCGTTGACCTTCGCCAGAAAAGCTTTAACACTTCTCGAGATGCAACATCAAGTTTTGGAAATATGAAATACTTTTGGACTTCTGTTGAAGATATCAATTTCAAATTTTATTAAACATTGTTCTTTTCAAAGAAATTAATACTTTTAAAGCAGTTTCCATTTCCGATTTAAGCTAAGGTCCCAGTTGGTTGATGAAAATTTGGCTAAATAGGCCAAATAAGGGAACTTTTCGGCCATATTTGATCAAAATATTTATGTATGGAAAATAGTTTTAGTCTTTAGTAGTGCAAAATCTGTAATCATGTGTGATTAGCAAAATTTTGATTTAAATTTTTAGAAAATTATTTGTCTGTGAGACCTTTAGATTTATCTGCTATGGAAATGTTAAGAATTAGACAGACTTCTTCATGGAAATCCCTACCGAATATATTATAAAGTTTTAGAGCTTTTAAAAAAAATAGTTCAAATTTTGAGACAAGGGAAAAGAGAAGCTCACCGGATTTTAATATTTTTAAATCATCTTAAGACTGTTATCCAATCCATCTTAACTTCAAGTATTGAAAATGCATTTTCCTATAAAAGTAAGAAGAACTTTAGAAGAATTTAAAACCTGAAAAATCAAGGTCGGGACTTAAATTTAGCAACTCTAAATTAAACACACAGCTGGAACAAGTTCAAAAATTAGTCCTTTAGAGCCTTTTTCTTAATTTCTTTGTATTTTGGATTTCAAAACAATAAAAACCTACATCAGTACCTCAATATCAATACCTCCTCACGCTGTCATCTCTAAATTTTGACGTAGTGAAAAATGACAGGTAACATCAGTTTGGTATTTTCAGTTCGGCCTCGTGTGGTCACACTAAAACACGAATTTTCAAATCGAGTTTTTTCTTGTTGTCTTCAGTGCTCAACGAGCAAACGACCGATTCGCTAGTATCCTCCCACGGGCCGCTAAATCTTGTTCAAACGCGTCGCGTCGCGTGAAAATCATTTTCAAGCAGAAAAACTTTGTTGTTAAATGAAAAACTTGAGTGCGCTTCGAGTTTGTGTGTAAGTGCATGTAATTAGGAGAGTAGAAGGCGCGCATTTTCCAGCAAGCAATTTAACTAAGTACTCGAAATACGTTAAGTTGGCAACAACAACAAAAGTTTTTCTCACCGCCTTCGCCGCCGCCGCCGCCGACGTAGTCGGTGGTAGAAAAAAAAGTGCTCAAACAAGATTTCCACTTGAAATTCCTGAATTTGTTGGCGATCCAACGAAATCCAACAAGAGCCCAATACAAATAAATATTAAAAGTGATTTGCAAAGTGTTCAAAACAACCAAAAAGTGTGTGTGAGAATTTGTCTTAAAGGTGGGATTAGCTCCGATTCAAAGCGGTAAGTTAATTTATTTTTGGTCACTAAATTGTAGGTGTTGGCGCGCAGTGTCGCAATTTGTAGTAGTTTGGGCTGTTTTGTATTAGCATTTTTATGTGTCCTTCCTCCCCCTTGCCTGCCGCTGACTGACTAAAGTTGACAAACAAAACCCACACACAGGCATACTTGCATGTACACAGAGACGCACACACACAGGCGAAATACACAAAGGATTTCATTACGTTTTTCTCTGGGTGGGACGCATAACTTTTACACCCTCCCTCTTTCCATCTCACTCTGACTTACCATACGTGCATGTATATACTCTCTCGCTCAAGCGCCGAATGCTGTGCTATTGAAATTTTTGTGCCCCGTAACTGTAACTGTATGTGCAAGTGTGTGTGTGTGTGTGTTGTTTTTTTATTTATTTTGATGGCGTAGTTTTTCCTGCCTCTCGTCTCCCTACTCATTAAAATGAATTCGCAATAAATATTGCCTATGTCAAATAAAAGGGCCATGAGCCAGTCAGCCAGTCAGCCTTTTCCTCTAATCTCAAGGGACACTAATGTTTTACGACAATTCCTTCTCTATGCCTCTCCCAATGACAAAACTTAATGCACACATCAATGGCAAATTAGATATACTCCAATCGGAAATGTACTAATAACAATCATTGTGTGTGTCTCCGTCTCCGTTTCACTGTGTGTCCCTGTTGTACCAGAGTAGACGATTGTTTTTGTTGATTTCGGGCTGTTACTTCCAATACACTGGAGCTGGAGAAGTGTAGTCCCACTGCCCACTTATGTATGCCTCATGTCTTATGTCTTATTTGTCGTCGCCGTCGTCGACAGCAAATGGAAATCGTTTTGTTTTGTCAAGTGACAAATTTTCATTGCCTTTGCTCCCCCTCCCCTTGCTCTTCACCCTGCTCAAGTACTACTAATCGCTTACTTAAAAAAAGACCCAAAACCCAAGCAAGACACAAGACAAGTGCACGGAGGAGTGTAAATAAACAGAATACTCAAATTTGGAAGAGTTGGGGGAGAGTGGTAGGCTGTCCAAGAGCGAGAGGAGTACAATTAAGGACTCACTAGATCTGACTTGTATGCAGGTGGTGGGTTCCAATCTCCTTGAAGGATTTTGCTCAACATTTGGCTTTGTTCACTTAACTTTTTGATTTGAAAAATGGAATTTGAAAATTTTAAAATAATTGTTTTAAGCATAAAATGGCATGAAATATTCAGTAAGCCATCGCATTGATTTCTCAGTAATTCGTTTGATTCAATCAATCATAAAGATTGGAAGCGGGAAAGTGTGAAATATTCGCTTTTGAACTTGAAAAAAGATGCAATTTCCTTGTTATCAAATCTTCTTCAGATTGTTATATGCAGTTAATTTGGTTTTCAATATCAATCTTTCGTTATGTACATTTGTTTAAGTAAACCCACAGAAAGTCTCAAATTGGTTACCACAAAGCGCATTTTTTGAAGAGCAATATAATTTTTCAAATAAAAGTAGAAGATAACATTAAGCTAATAAAAGTTACCTTATAAATGTGTACAAATATTAACATTAATAAATTTTAGGATCTTCTCAGAAAAAATTCTTTAAAAATCGCCTTTTTTGCGTTGCAGACATTTTAGACGCTTCTCGTGATTCATTAACACATTTAAAAACCGTTTTTACATTTGGGAAGACAGCTATGCTGTACTGTTAGATGTTCAGGGATCTTTGAAAGCGAAAGAATTTCTGTATTAGGAATGTAGGAACGTCTCCTTTAAACGTATTATTTTATTTGTTGTTAAACAATTGATTTGTAGAAGGTCAGCTACCTGAGGTTCTATATACGACAGGGAAAATTTCTACAACTTCTAAAAAACAAAATTAGAAAGCAAATAATATCAAAACCGACCCACTTTGCTTATTGAGCAAAAAAGGGATATTTTGATTATCCATTGGATGATTTTCTTTATGCATTTCAAGTGGATTTTAGCACAATCATCAGTTTTGTCATGGATATAATATTAGGTAAAATTGATCTTTGTTTTTACATTTAATGGTGCTTCCACCAAATTTGGTCAACCTGGGCCGAAAAATTAAAAGTGGTTAAAACACAATATTTTATCGAATTTTTCATAGAGAAAAAATCAAATTAAACTAATGTACGGTAATCTTACATTTACTAATAACCCAATTGGGTTATTCGGTTTCACGGCCGTGCTATTTTTTTGATTTTTTTTTTTGGGAAAAAGTGACTATAGTTATAACATGTACTTTCGCTATCTCAAAAATCTTTCTGATGGTAAAGCAAAAAAGGGTATACATAAATGCCAAGAAACCATGCAAACTATGCAATGCAATTAACTGTAAGTTTTTGCTTCGCGTTATAGCGAACCCACTAAAAAGTAAAATAGAAAAATGTCGCGTACAGACATGACCTGCAATGAACTTAATTTTGCTTAAATTATTTTAGGGTGAAATTGAACCATTTTAAAGAGACATATGCACTACACATTTTTGAACTCAAAAAAGTTGATACGGTCGAGACCAAAAATTCTGAAAGGGTGTGATGGTAGTATAAAACCCTGTCTGGGTTTGGTCTGATTAGCTGCCGTTTTCTTTTTATTGACCTTTGAACTTTTCAGCTTCAGAGTAGGATTAACGATACCATATCTCGTAAACTATTTTGAATTTTGCTTTTATGTCTTTAGCAAAGTTGTTGCTCTTGGCTTGGCCTACAAAACATTTCTTTGTAGCAAATCAAAAAAATTACATCTTCGTACTTAAAATTACAAAAGATGTCAAAAAAAACCAAGTTTTCACAACTTTTTTCCAGTTTTTCAACTTTTTCCTGAAACCCGTTACAAATTTGGACAAGTAATATAGGTAAAAGTTGTTGCTTAGACCAAAATAAACAAACCGTTAGTACGAACAAACTTCATTTAAGTACTCTTTCATATAGTTAAAAGCCCAAAAGCATGAAAAAACTGTCATAAAATTCGAAAAAAACGAAAATTATCGGTAAAAAAAAATAAATAAATTAAATTTCTTTAGTTTTTATATTTTTTAAGTTATATTTTTTCACAATTTTATTGATTTAATACAAAACAATCGAAATTTTTGATTGTGTCAGCCAATTTCTACCAAAAACTGTAATTTTTCGAGTTTTGGTTGAAATTATACATACTTTAGGGCCCTTAACTATATGAAGGACCAATCGAATGAAGTTGGTATGTTCCAACCGATTGTTTATTTTAGTCTAAGCTACTTTTTCGTCCTTCATTGCTTAGTCAAATTCGTTATAGTTTTCAAGAAAAAGTTGAAAAACAGTACAAAATGAGGGGAAAACATGATGATTATACGACATTTTTGCAATTTTGAGTTTAAAGATGTGACTATTTTGACTTGTTACTTAGAAATGTTTTGTAAACCAAGTCAAGAGCAACAACTTCCTTTAAGACGTCAAAGCGAAATTCCAAATAGTTTACGAGATATGGAGTTACAAGTCCCAATCATATGCTTAAAACTTCAAAGTGCTATAAAAAGAAATCGGCAGCTAACCAGACCAAACCCAGCGAAGGTTTTTGTACTACCATCATACCCTTTCAGAATTTTTTGGTCTCGACCGTATCAACTTTTTAGTGTTGCACAGTATGGTACTTTTTATTTATTTCTTTTTCATTTAATAAACCAAAATATAAATAAATAAATTTAAAAATTGAGGGGAACCTAGAATATTACAATATTAATGTTTAAAATAAGTAAATTATTATTTTATTTGAAGTTTGGATGTTGCAAACGTTAAATTGTGGTGGTTTTAGACAACCGAATACAACCCCTAATATTTTTTATTCCTCGATTAAACCTGGAGCGGATGGTTTTCAAAAATTAGGAAGTGTATTTCATTGGTTCAAATATTTTATAGTTCTCCACCGAACCAATATACGGATAGAAATAAATATGGAATTTTAAAGCCATCTCGCTCTCGCTGCGCCATTTACTATAGGTCCAATTTTTTACATAACGTTAATTATGAATCAATATGGATCGTCAAATATTTATGTATGACAAAAATATTCCTGGGTTGTAAAAGTTTGTTGTCCTCTGCTTGTAGAGGCCCAGAAATCTAATTAATAAATACATATAAAGTTTGAAGACGTTTTTTAGTTTGCTATTTTATCCTATACTAAAATTCAATACTGCTGCGTTCTTCACTCTCTATAAAATCTTGCTTAAAAAACTTAAAATCAACATATTTACCCACCAGCTCACTTCCAGTGGGCGATCCCGCCGTATTTCTAACATCCCGGAAAATGCAATCATAATGTATTTAGTTCTTTACAGAAGCCTACAAACGTTTGAAGTCAAAATTAGGATTAACAATTACTATTTTTGTACTAAGTATTTTCAGGATTCTTCTAGCTTTTCGGTTAAATATTACAACATAGGAAAATAATCTCTATTTATTTCATCCAATATTGGCTCACAAATCCCCGAGTTTTAAACTTTAATCTAAGCTCCAAAATAATTCTTACGGGGTTTTTCCCAATGTTGGGAACCACGTGTAGGAATAACTTTGCGTACTATGATTGCAAACCAAGTTTAAAGTCATGAAATATAAATATTTAACATAAAGCTTTTCTGAAGCTTTTTCCGATTTTTCGGGTGATATTTTCCGGAAATTTTGTATACATTGAATTGTTATTTAAATTTGGAAACATTAAAAATTGATAATGAGCAAAATTTACAGGTATGGTCGACGGGCCTTTTCAAAACTTAAAATTGATTTTAGGAGTGATGATGAAGTTAGAAAAGATAAATGCTTATTAACCCAAACTTAGAGTGATCAAAAGTGAAAAGTCGATTGAATTTGATAACTAAAGTAGCATTATTGAAGTATAGAATATTATTTACAAATTGATTGGATAGATGATTAAATAAACAAATTAAACCCCAATAATATTGTTAGTATATATTTAAACAAATATTTTCATAAAATCAGCGATTAGAAGTGAAGGGGAGAAAGGAAATTTATTATGCTTTTTTTAAGGGGGTCCCACGTTTTATTAAATATTTGTTATTTTGACATTTTCAAATTATTGGATTACTAGATTTTTGGTTCCGAATTTTGGATCTCCATTTTTCTTTTTCCTATATCTTTTTTTCCCCGTTTTGGATCTCCCAGTTTTTGATATACGGTTTTTATTTTCCTAAGACTTGGCTTCCTTAATAATAATTCCTAATTTTAGTTTCCTTCTTTTAGTTTTCTAAGAAACATTTGGCCTAGTTCACATAGGAACTCGTAAGAAAAGGACGAAGATAAAACGATAAATGTTTTTGAGATAACTTGAATTAAATTTGAAATTGTTGCCGAACGAACTTGTATAATTTTTTGTTTCATTGGCGTTAGTAAATCCAGCTTTGAAACGTCTAAATAAAAACATTTTTTAGGAGAAATTGTACGATTACCAACGCCGGTTGCTCATCGATCTCCCGATCGGAAAAAAATTGCTAGAAAAGAAATCAAAGCACCCGAAAACCTATAAAACGATTTACAATTTGATTTTGTTTAGTTTTAACTTCGGTAGGCATGCAGCAGGCCTAGGCTTCACTTACAGTGACTTCTTAGAAGCTGTAGGAGAGGAAGAGCAGCGGACACAGGGGTGAAATTGATTGAAATTTAACGATATTAGAAACTGTTGTGGCAAGGAAAGGTTAAGGGCGTCTCTTGTTTTAGTGGCGTCGTTACGTATTGAGTTGCGACTAACAAAATCCACACCAAATTTATTCAACAGAGATGTCATTTCCACATCCCTCCTAAAAGCCACTGTCCACCTATAAGTGAAGTATGCCAATTGACCAACTAAAGTTCAGTTGGAAGGAACCTCCCTCCGGATCAAAATGTATCTATCTCGGCCTTCTTAAACCAAGACATCACAACCTAACGGAACTTATTTTTAAATATATCTATTGATGTCCATAAAAGGATTTGTATAACCACTGCTTCATAACGAAAATGATTCAATGTAAAACCCGCTTCGGTTTGCATCCCTCTAAAATATCGAATGCATTTCAGTTTTAAAAAATATTCTTTCCATTGCGAAAATACATTATCTTTATGCTTTTTTCATTTAGCTTAAAACAAAATTATTTTTAATGATCTTTAGATATCCACACCGAGAAAAAAATCATATTTTTTCCATATTAATTTTAAGCCTATATGAAAAAATATCCAATTGTTATGTTAAATATTTCAAATCGATATTTTTTAACATATCCTAATAACATTTTTAGTATCATTCGGAATGATGTGAATGTGAATGATATTAATTTTGGACCAAAAGATATTATTTTCTTGTAAAAATGAAATGTAAATATTGATATTTTTGTTAGGTACATTTCAATCAGGTGAATATCAGCATGAATTTGATCTTTTTTTTTCTCTGTGCATGCTCTAACATCAGTAGACTTTGCAGTTATCTTATTTAGAGCTAGAACTGATTTAATTGAACATTGGAAGGGTCGTTAAACCCAACCCAGTATCTTAATTAACGTTTTGATTACGAATAGTTGGTACTACATTTCAATTTGCTCTCAAATTTTAGGGGCCTTCTCTGCAATCCCCTTGCTAAGTCTTTTCAGTTAAATGGGCATTCACCACTTACTACTTTTATGTACTTTTTCTTCTTTTTTGATGGCATTGCCCGCGGCACATTCCTGTAGTTTGCTTTAATTTTCTAAACCACTTTTGTTATCGGTTTTGTTCCTTCTTGTGCTTGCGTTTCTAATGATTTACGTCTTCATTTTCCCCCTTGCAACAAAATGTAAAAAAATGTAGTGCAATCGATTAGATTGATTTTTGTTTAAACAAAACTGCAAGTGGCAGCAGAAGGAGCTGCAACAGCAACAGCAGCAGCTGCCACAACTAACTCAGTTAAGAAACAAAATAAACTAAAGAACATGCCAAGAGGTCGTATAAATAAACAAAAAGGAAGCATTTTCAATCGCATCGTTTGCTGTTTCAACGCGCCGTTAATTGCGAAGCGGGTCGCACATAATCCAAACCCAATGGCCACCACATTGATGCCTGGTAATTAGTTGTGAATTGGATTTGGATCACATAAAAGTGTTGATTACACACTGATGATGATGGTGGTGTGGGTTGGGGGTGTTGTTGTCTCCTCTTTGATTAAATGGGTGTAAAGTATTTTGTTTTGTAATTTGGGGCATTAAGGTTAGCCATGCGTAGGGAAAGTAGTGGCAAGTTCTTAATGTCTTCATCTTTAATTTAATTCCCTTTCAAACCGTTTTGTCAATTACAAATTGCTAAAAAAAGACCAAGAGTAAAAGATTCTTATGCAAGTCATGACGGAGGCCCCAACCGCGACTTCCCATCGCCAAATGCAGTTAAAAAACATCAAAGTCATTTCATGTCTTCATAAATTGTTGCGCTACTTAAAACCAGGGGAAGAGGCAACACAGTCATGTCCGTTGCTCTTGCCCTCACCCTCGCCTTTCTTCTTTCTGGCTAAGTGAAATGACCTGCCATTTTGTAAGGAAAGGAAAAAGCAACAACTGCACATCCCGAAAGCCCACAGAGAGAGAAGGTTAATGTCTTATCGACATGCCGCAATCTATGTATTTAATTGACTCGACTGCAATTATAGTGTATAGTATACACATATATATATAAATTGTATTATATATTGTTGTAGTGTCTTCTTCGTCTGCAGATAAAACGTCGCGTCGTAAATACTAAAAACTTGCCTATAATGATTTCGCATAAATCGTGACTACTCGCCAAAATGAAAGGCGAGAATTTATACTAACAGCGTACGAGGCACGTTGTTACAATGTAGAGAGCAGCCCCAGCCACAGCCACCGACTGCTCCACGGACTGGAGACGGAGTCGGTGTGCAAGTTGGAGTGTCGGTGTCAGAGGCTAGCCCAGCATTCAATGTTCGACGTTGGCCGCTTTGGTCAGCCAAAGTTAAAGCAAAGCCAAACCGACAACAACAAAAAATAAAACCTGTAACCAGTTACAATTCGCAGTCATTGCCTAGAGATGGGCACGTGACTTAATCATCCTTGGCCAGGCTACACACACGCTCCAGACGCTAAATTGAAATTTATTATTTATTAAATCTGGTCTGGGATAGTAGTAAATTCTTATTTGTAACCAAAATTAATTGATGACATAGATTGGGGTGCTAAGTAAGAATCCGTTGTCCGGAAATGGATTTAAGGTTTTCCACGCACGTAGAGCATTATTTAAAAACAAACTGGTTCATTGTTAACTTTTCCGAGAAAGCACATTTTTCATAAATGCTCTCATGTTGGTTAATTGGTCTACACCATGATGTAAAGAAAGGGTGAGGCAAGGTGGAATAGCTGTAAAATTTTAATGGAAGAATGTTCGCTGCCTATTAAAGACTTATTAGCACTAGCAATAGACACATAGTGGCCCATTACTCCCTCAAAGACCGGACCTCCATTCTGAAATTAAATTAATATTGTTGTTGCTCCGCCCTTCAGTCTACACAGCGCAATATTTAATAATCCGCATTATAGTGTCAGTTGCTTACTTTTGAATTAGTAATCAAAGTTTGAAACATGTTCATTGTACACCAGTTAATAAACAAATCCGTTTTGATGGCAACTTTAGTCACTGATCCTCTTTTCCCCCTCTTTCATAACCTCTTGCATCACCTCTTTCATCTCTTCAATTATAACCTCTTTCATCACCTTTTCCATCAATTCTTTCATCACCTCTTCCATCACCTCTTTCATCACCTCTATTATCTCCACTTTTATCAACTCTTTCATCACCTCTTTCGTCACCTCTTTCATCACCTCTTACATTACCTTTTTCATCAATTCTTTTATCACCTCTTTCATCACCTTTTTTATACATTTTTAAATCATCTTTTTCATCAACTCTTACATCACCTTTTTCATCAATTCTTTCATTACCTCTCTCATCACCTCTTTCATAATCTCTTTTATTACCTCTTTCCCCCCTTTTTTCCACCCTCTTTCCCCCTTTTTCCGTTCTCTTTCACCCCTCTCTCCCCAGCGTCACGTGACGCGGAAATCAAATTTTACTCCTACTAAAATCTTCCGTACCGAAGTTAAGGATGTTTCACATCAAAAATATTATGATAAATTCCCCTCAAAGTATGTAAGCTATGGGCGTGTTCAGAAGAATAATTGATCCCTGAGCAAGTAGCATAAAAAAATTATGCATCAAATAGTTTCTGCTGAACGTTTTGCTACATTTTTAACAACGCCGCGGGGCGAGTGAATTCTGAAATGGCGGTTTAATTATAGTTTAGAATTTATTGTTATAATTTGCAGCCAATAGAAGTCTTATCTTTGCAAGCAATGCACAAAATGCGCTTGTTTTTATCGATAGCATGCCTATCGATACACAATTCAAAGTAGCTTACTATTTCTTCGATACTTGCTCCTCTATCATGATACTTGAAACTTGCTATCAAAATACCGCATCACTCGAGTTCAGCAGAAGGATCAGTACAAATTTATGCTTGATCATGCAGCAAGTTGTTCTGCTGAACAAGGCCTTTATTATCCTTCAAAATTTGGAACAAGATAGTAGAAAGTCCGCTGTGACAGCGTCAGACCTAATCCAGGCTGTACATTTACTCAGGGTGTCGATGTAATTGAAGTTTAGGTACCTTCTAAATTAGTGTTAAGCCAAATATAAAACAAATATTTCCCTAATTAATTATTATGTTAAAACATGGCAAAACTTTAATTGCGTTTATCATGATTGTTTTTTTAGAGTAAAAAGAGGGTAACCATAAACTGTTACTTTTTTGTTAATTTGTTTATTCACGTGCTTTACTTTGAGCAGTTTTTGTCACAAAGTAGATCAATGTGAGACATTTAAAATAGCCGGTTTTTCTTGCATTGTGGATCAGTTCTGAAACTTTTTAAAAATGATGGGGCCTGTTGTGTATTCAGAGTCTACGTTCTTGTAGATGTTTGTAAATTAAACTGTATTATATAAAAAAGTAAAAGAGCAATAAGAGTAATGGTAAGTGATTGTCGATTCCAAGCCGAGGTCTAAGGCTCTTTTACACTGCCATATTAGAGTCAAGCTCTAAATGATATTTTTTATCATTTTATCATTCGAAGCTTGGCTGTGGTTTCTAGCGAAGGTAGTAGATAGGGACAGTAGGAATCTCATTAATCCGGTTACGGTTACTGGCCCCGATTTAAGGAAACTCGAAATATTTATAAAAGTGTTGCCATAATGTAAGGTCCAAAAATAGCCAATCTGTCAAAAATAATTGCTATAAATAGCAAAAATTAAAAAAAAAACGGCTATGGGCATTTCTATGATTTCAGTAACGTTCGTCAGATACACTTAAAGTTAAAAATTTGTTTTGAAAAATAGAATTAGCTTTTAAGTTATAGGTTAATCGCATTTTCAAGAAAAAAATAATTTTATTTTGACGTTCGTCAAAAAATCATGGAAATTCCCGTATACAAAATTAATAAGAGTCAAATCCTGGTCTGCAAACCCAATAATCTTTTCGATGCCTGGACAAATCCGCAATTTCTGTAAAAAAATATTCCAAATAATATTCAAAATTTTTATACTTTAGATCAGATTAAACAAGTTTTAAGGGCCCCATCCACTGAGACTTCTTTTGATGGTACTGATAAGACAGTGAGCGCAATAGCTTTATGGTGTTTACATTGATAATATGTCAATATCTTTAAAATGATTTATAATTTTTTATAAGGCTCTAACGATGTCAGTAATCGCTTTATTTTTATGACATTTTGAAAATTTGTGGGGTGTTATGAACCACCCGATAAATAGTTTGAAATTCGTGTTTTTAGCAGTTCTCATTTAAAAGTGAAAATTGATTGACGCAGTCGGTTTGTTTTCTTCTATTTAGTGGCTTTCTTTATTAATGTTTTTTTACGTGTTTGAAGCGTTTCGTTCGTGGTAACGTTCTCTTCGGAAGTCAACATCGACTCAAAAAACCCCTTATATCACTTTTTTTGGCTGACGCCACATAGCCAAAACACATTTTTTTTCAAAAGCTCATATTTCGATTAAAAATGCAATTGACCAAATATATTTCTATCATACTTATTTTTTGTAATATTAACACAATTTTTTTGTAATATTCACACACCAAAACGAAAAAAAAAAACTTTGAAAACTTAAAAACTATAGCGAACTTTCGCACATACTTAAAGCACGTCTTGACTGATCGTTTGTCAAAAGTTTGTTAATAACAAGAGAGAAACTTGACATAAACAGTAATTTTTTTTTTTTTTTTTGGACCCAATACTCGCGTGGCGCCCATCACCCAGTGGCTCAGAGCAACACACCATCTTCCCCTACTTATATTTAAAAGTAATTTATATAAAAATCCAATATGCTTTCATAACGGTTTGGGGCTAGTTTGGTTTAAGGTTTGGTTCACAGTTTAAAAATAGTCGGAATTCTGGGTACAAACTGGGTTCGTCTTATGATTGGCCTGCAGCCATGGTCAAAACTTAACAAACAATATGGTTCTTGAGACTAAAACTTAGAAAAACTACTTTTCAAAGAGTTAAGACTAAACAAATACACTAAATAAGCTCTGAAAACTACTCTGTAGTGAAATATAAATATATATTAAAAGAAATTATAAAAACTAAAAGTTCTTAAAACCTTGTGCTTAAAATGGCATCGTCTCTGACAAATTAGTTTTTACCAGAATCATGTGACTGAAAGCTTTTTTACTCGAAAGAGACAGAACCCTGAGATCGGATCAATCAAATCTTGGCTTTTTTTTACATGATTTCCAGTCATGAATTTAAGACAGACAGGCCTTTCTTTCATGATGCTTTATAAGTCATGAATTAGAGTACTAATTTTAAGGGGTAAAACTGAAACAGTGCTGAAATCATTCATGACCTGGAGCTTTTTCTAATGAGATTATACCAAAAAATGCTCAGGGTTTGAACGGATTTAATGGGCATTCATTTGCATACCGATATAGCTCTGCCCATTTCCAAGTGTAGCAAGCAAAATAAAATATTTTTCCCAATTTACGACTGTCCCAGAGATTCTTTCAAATAAATTATGAATTTGCATTTATTATTTAAATTCAGCTTTGATTCTCAAAAATATATTTTTTATAGATATATAAATATATTATTCATAAAAAAAATACCTACTAAAAATGTCTTCCTTCAGATAAATTATTAGCTCTTTTTCGCAGTGGCTAAGCGACTGACCTGCCGTGAAATGCTGGAAACGCCGTTCTCGAACAGAGTGCGAAACAGGAACATTGATGATTAAATAGGCCATCTTTGAGCGACACAATTAGAAATTGGGAGCCCGTAAAATTTTGCTTCAAATTCATCGTTCCTATATTCTACATATGTACCTAAATCTAGCCGCATCCACCTCATCCAGAATATACAGGGGAGCGGGCGAGAACTTTAGCATGGCCAGAACCAACGAAAGAGCCACCAGTGACTTCTGACCGCCGGACAATTCACCCAGGCTTTCCTTCCAGACCCCATTGAAACCGACTTTGATCTCCAGTCCACTTAAAATACCGTTGGTCATCACCGGATTCAGGCAGGACTGGGCCCCCGGCAGCAGCGAGCTGAATATGCCACTGAAATTCTGATTGACCTGCGACCACGCTCGATTCAATTGTTCCTGCTTCTCCTCGTCCATCTTGACTATGATATTGTTTATCTTCTCCTTGTCCTTGACCACAATCTCACGACGCCGAATAGTCTCCTTGTAATTCTCCTTCTCGATGGCAGTCAATATTTTAGGCCTTAAATTTTTGCAACATGGAAATCCAAATCTATAATCCATCTTCTATGGGTTCCAGCGAAACAGTCATTTCTTTGCCTTGGGTAGCACTCATGGGGTGAGGGGGTGCAATTGGTGGGCCGCGTATTAAGGCTTGGTTTTCGATTTGTTTAGCATTAAAAATAATACATTAAACGGGGTGGGTGGGTCAAATGCCGATCGCTTCTTTTTTGGAACAATGTCTTGAAATGTGTATATAACTTTGAAGACTCATGCCCAGCTTATGAGCGATTAGCTTTTAATCTTTTCATGGGAGACAATTGGAGAGAGGCGCTTTTCGATCATCTGCGGAGAATTTGTAACCATTGGCATCATATCCGTAGTGTGACAAGCATTTTTTGATTTATCGTTAAGCGCTGAGATATAAGACTTTCAAGTGTATCAGAACTTCGTTAAGACAAAGCGTTTGCTCTGGACTCTCGTTAAACTCAGACAGATTATTTTTTATCTGGCGGCGGAACTGATTCTGCATTCTTTATCGAGCAAAATTCATTGCGATTTCACCTAAGACAGACGTAACGGATGTCCGAAAACGTTTCGTCAATCCAATATTTCACAGTTGTCATAGAATGAGCACAAAGCACCAAATTTCGAGTATTTGTTCATTTTCATTTTAAAAAACAAAGTAGCGAAAAACACTATGTTGTCTTTCAATCAGCATCTCTTGGCAACGCTTCCTTTAGTCAAATACAGATTATAATTAGACCACCCTCGATCCAGGGCATGCAGAAATAGTTTATCCTTAGCGGGTTCCGCACTATCAACAAACAGCATCATTGTAGAATCTTCCGAGGTCCAGGCATTTATTCTCAAAGTGTACTCTATATAGTGGTAGTACACTTGCTTTGCTCCACCCTCGCATTTAAAGGCTTACTGACTTGCTCTCACGTCCCCATCCCAAAAAAAAAAGAGTCAAGCTGTAAAAACATTTAGCATTGCTTGGCTGATTCGTTGGTTAGGGATTTTTTTCTCGCATTTTGGGACGGACATTGTGTCTCTTGCTTGGCCATTGCCAAATCGTTAGCACTTGGCACGGACTCTACAATGCCAGAGCCACATCATCGTCATCATCATCCTCATTCTCATCATTTCGCCTGTTGAAAATCTCTCAAGACATCGTCGTCGCTCGCCGTTCGCCGTTCGTCTTGGGGCTTAGACTTTCAAGTGTGTAATGAAATAAAAATATGTATTTAAACTTTATTTGATTGTCGTTGATTTGGGCGACAGCGTCACGCTTTCCGCTCTCCGATCTCCCCCCTGATTCCCACTGAAAAAATAAAATGTAATAAACCAATTTTCTTGCTCATTTGCATTCTTCCGGCTTGAGTTGCTTCCCCTCTCTCTCTCTCTTCATAAATTTGGTAGCTAACCAAGCATTGAGAAGCCGCTGATGTTCGCTGCCCATCATTAGACCTGACAAAAGTTCTTCCAACTCATTTGTACAAAAATCTTCCCATAATTAACGGCTCAGCTATTGGACTTGGAATTTCTATGCCTCGCTGCACACAAATGACGGGCCGAGTCCGAGACGAGACATTGCAATTGAATTGCCTGGAGGCCGGGTCCGGCCCTATTGTTATAGTTGTCATTTGTTGTGTTGTGTAGGTGACCAGCAGCGACCGTTGTGTCGTTTCTTTCTTCCTCTCCTTTTTTGGCTGGCTGGAATTATTAAAAGTAAGGCAGACAAACAAAACACTGACAAAAAGTCCCGAATGGCCACTTTGATATATTGCAGGCATCCGGTAGACGTGATGCTGCAATAAAACGATACCCTTAAGTAGGTTTGGGGTAAGCCAGTTTTGTTGGGGAGTTTGGTCAAGCATAGCAGCAGATATGTACATACATGTATGTACAATCTTTTAACTTTGCAACAGTTCTCTTAAAATCGGTTCTGTACACTTAGCAATAGATTTCAAGTAATTCTTATGCATTACAAGCACAAACGGGGCAACAGATAACTCGAAAATATTTGCATAAAGTATTTAATTAAAAAAACTACTTTATTTTGCCATATTTAAATTTACTTAGATACATAGTTTATAGAATATTTCCCATGATGAATATATTTTGGATTTTCTTTTTTTCATCTCCTTATCTCCTTTTTAAACCAGGTAACCAATATGTTCGCTAAACAGCTGTTTATGCCTTGTAAAATTTACTGCAGATTAGGATTTTTTTTGGCTTCGCCAAGCTCCTCTCAATCACTTGTGCTTGAAATTTTCACACAAAAGAAAAGAAAAATTTTGTTGTTTTAATCTATCGATTCTTACAGTAAATTTTACTACGAAATATTGTTACATGTATTTTGTTCTTCTTTTATTTACTGTATTTTTATACTCTGTACCAAAGGTACACCGAGTATATTAAGTTTGTGCAAAAGAATGTAACAGGGAGAAGGAATAATTTCCGACCCTATAAAGTATATATATTTTTGATCAGCATCAACAGCCGAGTCGATATAGCCATGTCCGTCTGTTCGTCTGTCCGTCCGTTCGTATGAACAAACAGATCTCAGAGATGGTAAGAGATAGAGGTTTGACCTGTATGGGACATAAACTTCTTATATCTTCAGGCAGATGAAGTTTATTTTCAATTTTTGCCACGCCCCCTCCCGTTCCCGCAATTTGGAAAAAACGTTATATCTCCCACAGTTTTGTAGATAGATGATCCGTACCTTCTTGAGATAGTTAGTCATTAGCAATATGTATCTATTTGCCGAAGAAATGATAAAGATCGGATGAGCGGTTCTCAAGTTATGAGCAAATAAGTGAATCACCCCCTCTCACCGGGGGGTGGTTGCGCAGCAGCAGCACTGCATGCAGCTCCTACTCTAGGTACAGAGTATATTATAGTCGGGCTTGACCGACATTCTCACTTGTTGGTATAAAACTTCTTTAATTTTACCCACGCCCCTCCCGCCCCCGCAATTTGAAAAAAACGTCATATCTTGCAAAGTTTTGAAGTTAGATGGTATGTACCTTCTATCGAATTGCCGAAGAAATGATAAAGATAAAGAAGATGAACGGTTCTCAAGTTATGAGCAAAAAAAACAGTGAAATTATTAATAATTCGATGTTTTTCAGTATTAGTACGTGGTATTTGCACTATAGTGTGTGGTATTTGTATTGTTTGTGGTATTTGTACTGGTGCTGTTTTAAACTTATGAGCTTTAAAACTGGTAAAAATAATTATTTGTATGGGTTGGAGCATATTCACCCGTCACCCGCCGTGGGGTGCATGTAATATCACTCTTAAGAGTGACATAACGCCCCCGGGCGTTTACGCCCGAAAAGAGAAAAATTCTAAGTAATTCTAAGTTTATGTATGTACTTGTATTGGCGAAAATCGTCATTTTTTATTTATTGAAATATTTTAAGATTATTTTCTATTATTTGCCAGAAATAGGGGCAGAGCAATAGCGAAATAATTTTTTTTGTCATTTTCTACCAACTTATTTAAGCACTCAGAACAAACTTTAAAATGATAACATAGCTGAAGTAGCACATCCCGCCCATTTTCCATGCAAATTATGCATTTCACTTTCCGAATTGCAATCCAATTCTTCAAAGGTCGTTTCCTACTGGATCAAATCATTTTGTCCTTTAATAAGACAGTTAAAAAAGTAGTAGCAGGCAAAAATTAAAACTGTCTCAGCGGGCGTTTGAACTTATGTAAGCGGGCGTTATTACATGCACCCGACATTTCTGGTTAAAATTTTCTACCACTTGCACTGACAACATTTTTTCGGTGTAATAAATTTTTATTTTATTTAAATAAATTTTTTAACCAATTTCTTTGTTTTGAATTTATAATGCCTAAAGAGACCCACCAGGTGGTCTGTGAAAGAACAACAAATTGTAATTAAATACTCGTACCCGGTGTATTTCTGAAGCGTCGCTACCACGGTTCATCTAAAGTTTTTTTCTTTCTTTTCTTATGAATCGGTGTTTTGCGTGTGCGTGGGAGGCGTCTTTATACATTTTTTCATAACTTGAGAACCGCTCATCCGATCTTTACATTTCTTCGGCAAATATATAGATATTACAATGATAATATCCGGTCACGAACATCTATCTACAAACTGTGGGAGATAGACGTTTTTTCGAAATGGGCGGAAGGGGCGTGGCGAAAATGAAATAAATGATCTGGCAAGTATAAGAAGCATTTGTGCCATACAGTCAAACCTCTATCTCTTACCACCGAGATCGTTTGTTCATACGGACGGACAGACGGAAGTAATCGACTCGGCTGTTGTGGATCAAGAATATATAACTTTATAGGGTCGGAATGATTCTCTCCGTTACAACTTGACAAACTTAATATACTCAACTGTACAGTATAAAAATTGTGCCTACTCTGTGGAGATTTGAGCTCGCCGCCCTTGGTCTGAACACAATAGGAATACCGTCTTAACCTGTAGCGCCATTGCACGCGCTGGTGGGAAAACGTCTAAGGTAATTCTTAAGTTGGAATTCCGTACAAGATAAATATGAAAGTGGCAACTGAAATTTCGTTTTAAACTAGGTATTTATTTAAATCAAAGTGCACATTAATTGCATTTTATATAATAGTATAATCAAATATAATTATTATAGTTTTTACAATGCGATTTTTCACTGAGTGTGGGCACGTGTTTTTTTTTAGTAGAGGAGAGCTTAACTTTATAAATCCTACATAATTGATACGCATCGTTTTTAAGGCGGAATGCCACAGTTGAAGGCTGCAAGTTTTACTGATATTAAAGGTTATTTTAAAGATTTCTAAGAGTTCAATCTCATCTCATTTGAAACCTACAAAAGCAAATGACCTTTACAAAACGCACCTAAAAATTGTCAAAACAGGCAACTAAGCAACTTTACAAAAAATCTAAACGTTATAATTCCATCATCTAAAATCACCACCAAAGTTTTCAATAAACATAACCTTGTTGCCTTGTGTAATTGGCCGTGTTCACCAGCACAAATCGATGACGAAAAAATCGATGGATCTAGTTCAATTGTTGAAGTGAACGAATGTGAAGTGCAATTATGATTGCTAATTTTTGTAATTTTGATTAAAATGAAAACGATAGCTTTCACGGAGAACATTTTTGTCTTAAGATTTCATGAAAGCGTTGAACAAGACCCAATTAACTTTTTCGATGGATGATGTTTGATGTATGCTGGTGAACAAGGCCATTGATTGTTTTCTTGTAAGGCTGTGGCAAGCCAATCGGTTTGCTGATATCTTACCAAGCTTTTTGGACCATTTTTGAGGTGACAAATCCTTTTAAAGATTGTAAATTGATGAGCTGCGTTTTGATCTATCTGAAAGCTTATGGGGCCTCAAGCATTTTCTTTAATATCTCAATGGGAAGATTTTCTCTTCAGTTTTTATATATAAAAGTTCAGAGAATCGTAGCGCTGAACCGAAACAAAAAGCATTTTAGCTAGCTACAAAAATCATGATATGAACCGAACCGGTGGTAAAATATCTGTGAACCCCTGAACCGAACACCAATCTTTAGTACGGAGCAGTTTGCATCGCTGATTCGAGATTTTAGAATATTAGAATAAGTCTTCGTGCGTGTGTGTGGCAGTAAGCTGATGAGACCAACAATTAACGCGCATTTTAAAATCTCGGGATAAGCATACACAACTGGAAACAAAGACTCTACTAACCTCTTAAATATTACAGGGTATAGTTCAGTTTCGGTTTGTGGCACTAAGCATAGTGGTTTTTCCTTCATTCCATTTTTCATTTCTCAAATAGTCGCTTGTCATTGTTGTTGTTTTTGTTGTCACATTGTCGCCATCGTCGCCTATCTCCATCCCCCATCTCATCATCTCATCTCATTTGAAACCTACACACAAAAGCTCAACCAATAAAAGGCGCAGTCCGATGTAGTTTTCTGTAGCCAAATATTTGAGCTGCAAACAGTTAACAACCACAACAAACATAAGTATCAACATCATCTGTGTAGGTATGTATGTGTATGTGTGTGTGTACCTGCCCACGAGAAAGCGTGGAAAGCATCCCAAACAGAAACCGGCCAATGGTTAGTTCCAATTTTGTGTTGCAGCGTTTTAATTAAATATTTTCAATTTTATAGGCTTGTTTTGAATTTGCATTTTAATACGATTGTCCGGCGGCCCACAAAATGTTTCTATTTCGATTTGAGTTCAAGTCAAAGTGGAAGTCTTGGTGGACGTCTTTGAAACCGTGAGACACTGACACCTGGTGGTCTGCATTTGTAATTTTCCACATTTCCATTTTGGTTCATTAGTTAGGATTACTGGACAATTATGTCGCATTTTGGTGCCGCTAATAGTTGTTTATTTATACAATTAGAAATTGAAAGCTCACATAAATCGTAAATGGACGGTGGAAGGGGGATGGGTAGACAGACAGTGAAAGTTCTTATTCTTTAAATATTTTTGGGCATCAGTTTGGCTTAGCCTGACATTGATGAGCCTATTTGGGGAATTCTATTCATTTTTGTTGAATGGAAAAGTTTTTCAATTGGTTTTCAATTAATGTCTGTCCCGTTTATGGTTCCTGCTTTTCCAGTCGCAATCTAATGCTTTTAGCTAATATGCTGACAATTTTTCTATATCTAATCATAGACCAAAGCTTATCGCTCAGAATTTTCCCAAGCAATTTGAGAACTTTAATAATGCCCCAAAAAACAAACACCGGAAACGTGGGTAATCGGTTCCCCCCTCGCACGCTCTCCCGCTGCATAGTTCACTTATGCACTTTATCGTAAAACCAAATCAATTATTTATGAACATTTTAGTAGAACAAACAAACCAAGGAACGGAAAAAAAGCTTGAAGCTTATCTTTAACACGGTCTTCAGTGGCTGATAAAGTTGTAGTATGAGTACGAGTTTTAACAGTTTTCCCAGTCCCCCCCTCAACAGTTGAATGATCCTATGGTGGTGGTTGTTTCTCTCCCTTCCTCGCGGTGCAATAAAATGGGTCGGGCATATGTGACCATGGGTAAATATCTGAATGAATTCGTTTCCGCTTCGCTTTGCAATATTTATTAAAAGTATTCACGACCCCAGGACGATCATTAAATGTGTCTCATTGTCAGTCAATCAGTGGGCGTGGCCCAGCCCAACCCGCACTTAGTTTCGTAGATCAGTTTAGAACTTCTGAAGTGCGTGCCATGAATTGTCGTTGAAATTAAATTAAAGCCAGTTGACTAGACCTGTGCACCAAATTGCAACCGCTTGCAGCAGCATCCACCCTTGGGCTTACTGTTTTGAGGATGGGTTAAGCCACCCCATCTCCATTTGTTGCGGGGACAAACAATCTGTTTGCTGCCTGTCAGAAGACAAACATCGTGGCGTAGTGTTAGAGGGCAAGGCAGGGGAAGCGACGGGCGAAGGAAACTCATAAAAATCCACAACGATTTGTTGTCGTTACGGCGGGGAGAGTAAGCCAGCCAGACCCATGACCGTTATGTGGTGGGCTTAAGCACACTGGTTTGGGGGTTAGTTGTAAATTTTTAATTAATTTATGAGTAGGTTTATTAAAATGAAATGGAAGTCCGGGGTGGAGGGAGAAGACAGAAATCTCATAAATGATGCAAGAACAAGCATAAAAAATCAACAAAAATTAAATTGTTTTCGTGATGTCTTTTTACTGCGATATCAAACAGATTTAAAGTTTAGATGAAATTCAAATTCAATCAGCTATAACAACCTCTCTTTGCTGTCCTTGGACTGCTGGACTCAGCTCTGGAGACATTTGAATTTTTTAAACCGTAAAATCAGAGGTTAGATTTTATATCCTACAGCATTGTGGTGCCGCTTGTGGACTTGGCTCCTATCCAGTCCTACTGTGAGTGAGGCTATATAAAAATGAGGCCAGTCTTTGTGAGAAATGTTTAATTCTTCTTTTCTTTGGCCCGATATAAAAATCACAACCTCTTAGCAGGCTCTAGTTGTTCACTCTAGGCCTATCAATGTCTTATTGCAGCTGGTGTGCCCATTTCTGTTTTGGTCGTCCCCCTCTGGCGGCTTCCATAAAGCCTTCTCCAATTGTACACCTTTTGCACTGGAGCTCTTTCGGCCTGATTCCCTCTAGAGCGCAGCGGCTGTTGATTTATGACTAGATTAGTGTCCCTATAGAAGAGCTCATAAAGTTTCTCATTCATTCAAGTGCGAAATTCAACGCGAATTTTTAAAGGTCCCATAAACAATCCAAAAGATAGTTATGCAGAACTGGAATAAATTTTAAATGAGTCCGTAGTAGCATCGGTTTGCAAGAGTAACTCTTATTTGGGGTCCGTATCTAAGGCTGTCCTCTCGCAACTTTCATTGGTGCACATTTTATAAATTTTGTGGATATCCTATTTACCCTATATTGAGGGTTTGTTGCTCACTTTAGCCAGCATCTCTGCGGGTGCATTGCTCTGTTGCCAGGGGTCACTAAAGTAATCAGTCAGGATCGCGCTGGATTTGGCAGGATTAACCGGTCTAGAATTGCTTTCGATAAACTATTGCGTGACCTAAAATGCATTGGGTCGCATCACTGTGTGTGTTTTGCTACAAATGTAAAAACAAACTATTTTTGCCTACGAATTCATTTTCTTTAATGTGCAATCTTAGATAATAAGACAAGTTCTCTGTTACGTCAATACCAAACTTTTTCCGTTAGAGTTTAATAAATTAGTATGCAATTTGAAAGTGTAAATACACGTGGGTGAGATTTAATTTTGTCTTTATTTTGTGACTTCATTTCTAGACACAGTTACACTATAATACAATAGAAAACGGTTACAAAAAAGGCGGTTGGAGAAGGAAAGAATCAAGAAATGTATAAGATTTTTTTCCTTATTTTGGCATAAACTCTAGTTGTTAAGATATTGACCCCAAATTTGGTTTGTACGCATATTTTGGACTTCACAGATGACTTGCAAAGCTTAACTCAATTTAGAACATTATTTGACATAGCTGCCATATAACCGATCTGGACGATTTGCACCATCTTCGTTGGTTTTAAAAATATTAAACTGAAATTGGTTCATTTTAGCGACTTTTCGAATTTTGTTCGATTCGGCATACTATTCCATATAGCTGCCATATAACTGATCTGTCCGATTTGCTCCAACTTCGTTGTATTTTACGCTATTGAACTGAAATTCGGCTAGTACTTTAATTTATAGCTTTAAATACGTCTAACAAAACTTGTTTGTGCGAGCCCTTTTTGATATCTCTATCATGTAACATCTTCAACTTAAGCACGAATTGAGTTGCGTGGCATATAAACAGCTGACTTCAACCAGTGAGCAGCCCCAGCTTTGCCCTGCTCGCAGCTTTAGTGATTAGAAAAGTTTTTTTAGATGTACTAAGTTCAAGATTGTGAAGAACAAAAAACATTACTAAAACTGGCACAAACCATAAGCGCAGTGCAAACATTGTTCAGAGAAAAAATTTGACATTTTTTAAAAATAACCAATTACACAACACTCAAAATAGCCTGGGAGGGGGACCAATAAATTGTGAAACTTGTTTTTCTTCAGCACGTCAAGTTCCCGTTTACACATTTATATACAACACACAACTAAACTTTTGTTGCTGGTTAAAAAAATATGGAGGGGAAAAATTTTGGAAAAATCAACAAACTTAAAGAGAAAATAACCATTGTTATTCCAAATTCCCGCCTCCAATGGACAAGCGGTTAGTACCCCGCCCATTTTAAAAGGAAAAAAAACCCACTAAATGATTTTTAAAATTAAATAAGAGATTACCAATAAATGTGTCCTTAAGAGTGGTTGTCAGGAAAAACCGCGATAGGGGGAACCCCATTTGGCAGCATAAATAAAAGAGTCAATATAGGACATAAACTACAGATTAAAATAGACCGAACTGCGTTTTCAGTTTTACCAACGAATCCTTGGTTAGCGGTGTATAGTCGTTTTTGTACTAGCAACTGCCTTAGAACAACATTGACCATTTAGGTAAAACAAGCTTCACTAAAATTATGAAATTAATGTTATTAGAAGAGTGCTTCATTACCTGCAGAAAAACAGATCATGTCATTAAAATACTTCAATTCGAGGCATCTTAACGTACCGCGGTTTGTCCACCAAAGACATTTTTGAAACAAAATTTTACTTTTTATACCCTGTACCCATTAAAAATGGGTAAAGAGGATAATGAAGTTGTGCAAATGTATGTAACAGGGAGAAGGGAAACATCTCCGACCCTATAAAGTATATATATTCTTGATCAGCATCAATAGCCGAGTCGATTTTAGCCATGTCCGTCTGTCCGTCTGTCTGTATGAACGCGTCGATCTCAAAGATGGTAAGAGATAGAGGTTTGACATGTATGGGACAAATGCTTCTTTTATCTGTACGCAGATCAAGTTTGTTTCAAATTTTGGCCACGCACCCTCCCCGCCCCCGCAATTGGGAAAAAACGTCATATCTCCCACAGTTTTGTAGATAGATGATTTGTTCCTTCTAGAGATAGTTAGTAATTAGCAAAATAAATCGATTTGTCGAAAAAATGATAAAAATCGGATGAACGGTTCAGAAGTTATGAGCAAAAAAGCGAACCAAGCCCCCCCGCCACCACCCCACCCACCCTAAAAAAAATGCGATCAAGGCTTCGATGGTTAAACTAAAAACGCAGTTCGGTCTATTTTGATCTCTAGCTTATGGTTTATATGAACTCGATAATGGGTGCTGTCAAATGTGGTACCTACTATCGCGGTTATTGCATGCATGTTACCATCTCTTCAGGACTTATTTTATTGGTCAGCATCTCAATATGTTTAAAATCTTACAAAATTCCATCGAGTGGTTTTCCATTAATCTGATTTTCAAAGTTGGACCTCTATGGGCGGGGTACTAACCGCTTATTCATTGGAGGCGGCAATTTGGTAAAACAATTGTGGTGACTCCCTTCATCTTTGGTAAATTTTACAAAATTTTAGCTCTCATCTTTAATTGACCAGCAACAGATGTTGTATGTGTATGTTGCTAGTATAAATGTGCCCATTAAACGCGAACTTGACGTGCTGAAGAAAAACTGAGTATGAGGGTGTTGCTACCTAATGCCTTACTTTCATAATTTTTTGGTCTCAATCCCAGGCTATAAAAAAAAGGAATTTTGTTCCACAGTGTTAAAATTAAAAAAAAAATCTCAATAAGTCCCTAGCGAAAATAACTCCGTTGTTGCCCAGGCCACAGGCCATCAAAGTGCATAGATCCAAGTAGCATTTATAAGCTTGTGTAGAAACATTATACTTGGTGCGTCTATGCCCAGGAATAGTGCATCTCCTAAATACTTCGCGGGCTGTGTGCTATACATCGATTACAACCCTCTTACCATCTCTGAGATCTGTTTGTTCATTCGGACGGACAGACGGACATGGCTATATCGACTCGGCTGTTGATGCTGATCAAGAATATATATACTTTATAGGGTCGGAAAAGATACCTTCAATCTACAAAACTGTGGGAGATATGACTTTTTTCAAAATTGCGGGGGCGGGAGGGGGCGTGGCAAAAATTAAAAATAAACTTGATCTGCCTGCAAGTATAAGAAGCATTTGTTCCATACAAGTCAAACCTCTATCTCTTACCATCTCTGAGATCTGTTTGTTCATACGGACGGACAAGCGGACGGACAGACTGACATAGCTATATCGACTCGGCTGTAGATGCTGATCAAGAATATATATATTTATACTTTATAGGGTCGGAAATGATTCCTTCTCCCTGTTACATACTTTTGCACAAACTTAACTTAAACTTAACTTGCTCTATCGGGGGTGCCAAAGAAACCTCTTCCAACCAAATTCCAACCGAATTCGAATTCTTAGGTGCCACAGAAATGTCTTTTGGTTGGTTTCAAACCTCTAATGTTTTGTTAGGAGATTTTGCAAAGCTCTTTTCTCACTAGCGCCCTTTGTCGAAGTGGCGCCCTCTACATGCCAGCTAGCGGATTAAGGGATGGAAACTAATAATTCATGTTTGGCGCCAACAAATTTTTAAATTTTGCATTATTGTGGAGAATGCGACTTAAAATTGAATTATTATTTAAAAATGCATCATAAAATATATAACACAATCAAAAAATTTCAGTTAATCATTAAATTAGCCCGCATCTAAAATAAGGGAACATTTTTTGGCGAGAGATTCAGACCTGTTTTTAGAGATGGAACATCAATTGGAACATCTGGTGTTCCAACTAGATTTTCTAATTAGAAAATGAAATCTCTAGAAGTTCTGTGGCACCAACGAATTTTTCGAGAGATTTACAAACCAACCGTCGGCAAAATCTCCAGAGATTTCTGTGGCACCCCCGTATGTACCTTCGGTACAGAGTATAAAAATAAATAAAAATCAAACTTTAACAGGGCTGGTTTCTATTTTTCCATATTGCACTGTTGAGGTCCGCCTTAACTTTCGAATGGAACTTCGGTACCAAAACAAATGATATTTTCGTCTTCGGTTCCTTATTGGTACCTTGGTTTTTATATCAGCATACCGGTACATACTGGAAGTAATTTATCGAATATTGATTATAATTTTCAGCATGTTTCAACCACTGTGCGTTAAGTTTATGGGTGAGGCTTTTTGTGGGTTCTATTCTTTTTGGTCAGGTTATTGCAATCGCAACACCTTAGCCAGGCAGGGGCAAGGCAAAGCACATCCAACATCAAATCCAACCCATCCTCGTATCCAACTCCCTTTCCAGTGGCATTTTTAATGCTTTTAATTTTTGCTGCACATCAACAGGCCGATGTAAAAGCCCAACAAGGATTTTCGGGGGTAAGAAAAAATTCTCGTTGCTGTCGCCGTCGACTGCTTTGTGTTTAGGGGTGGCAACTGAAATGTTTGAGGGTGTGCATCCTATGGAATACATCAGAAGGCAACGGCAACCGAAAAATGTGCAAAAAATGGGCGTTGCTTGACGCTATATATCTAATGGCATTGTTTCCGAGTTGTTCGCGCTGCCGTTTTAATGCATGTGGGCAAATGTGGAAATGATGTACTTGTACAGCCACCCAGCTCCTCCCCCCTTGTCGCACCCTGCGGTGCTTAATATGCAGCTGTTAATGGCGCGAAATTAAAACATTAAGGCGTCATCGTCAACGACTTTGATTGGAAATGTGTTTACCCCCCGAAAACTCGCTACCTTCATTTGCTTATTGCTGAGTAATATGAAAAGAGTGAGTGAGTGCAACCTGACTGTAGGAGATTTAGTTGGTCAGATAACTCGTAATTACATGGTTTGCCTTTTTGTTTTTGGTTTTTCTTTTGGGGGCTTTTGTGGGTCAGGTGATTAGTTTGTGGGCCTGAGAAAAAATGGTAATTGAAGTGGGTCCAAGTTCAACGCTAATTATTGCCATGATTGAGCGGTGAAAGTTCACCTAACTCTTGGAAATTGAAAAATGTTTAAAATTGTTAATTTTCGATATTTCTCATTTATTCACCTATCTTTGTAAGGATTGGAATCTCTCAATTTCCTTGCCAGTTTCCTTTCTATTCATGTTATTTGTATGCCCTTTTTCTCTCTCCTCTTTTCATCCTTTGCTCCTTACCGCAAACATTCTTAGCTTCTTCTTCTTAACAATTCCCTTGTTGAACATAATTTCCAAGAAACACCCCCTCCTCCTACCGCCGACACAATAACCAGCCACAAAACAACATTGAAAGCATAGACAAAGGCAAGCTACTTACAAGCCGCAAGTCTTGCCTGCCCCAGCCCCTCCCCCTCCGCCTTATGGGTACATCTTATCTTATCGCGCAGGTGCACGCCACACGGCTCAAAGTCAAACGAACGAACCGACGGGCGACAAGTCTGACAGAACGAAAAAAAAGAGCAACTGCCTCCCCTCCTCCTAGGTAGTCACTCAAACTGCTGCACATGCGCAGTAACAGAATTTATGACACAACCAGCTGGGCAACACCTTGCCCAAGTCGTACGGTCAAAGGCGCATGCAAATCACTTGAAATCAAATTGAATATGAAAATGCGTTCGGTAGCGGGGTAAGGGGAAGAGGTGGAGGCCAAACATCAAAAGCGTTTTCCAGGCTAATGAGTAAAATGCATTATTTGACCCCTGGTCTGTTCCCCAACATCTGTGCCAAAGCCAGACAAACGTGGAAATTGCTTTCAACACTGCAAGAATTTATCAACATATTTCAACATCTTGGGAGCGAAAAGGGGGAATGTGTTTTTGATGATGGCCCAAAAGGAAAAGGGCAGCTAATTAAATGGCTTATAATTTTCATGATTTACACTTGCTAGCTGTTTTTTTCTAGTATTTTGAGCAAAAGGCTCATAAAATTAAAGGCCCTAAAAATTATAGTGTGGGTGCCAGAACTGAAGTGGTAGGGGGGACGGATCTAGAGATGAGTTAGTGAAAAGATAGATATGAAAATTACAACTTTTTCCCTCTTTAATGTTCGTAAAAACTTTTAAATTGTGATAAGAGTTACTAACGACTAAAGGTTCGGTTCGATCACAGTAAATTATAAAATTTAGCCATATTAACGGTCGGCTCAAAAGCAATCAATGCCGATTCCCAACTTTATAAAAATTTCGTATATAAGCCAATTAAGTTTGGATGCCGCCATCCACAATTTTAGACCAATTATTTCTTAAGAAACCATTGAGTGCTTTTCATACCATTAAAACCGAAACGAACGTTAAGAAGTTATATCAGTTTTTAATATTAACAGGAATTACTTTACTTTAAAGTATATTTTGCTGGAAAATGCTAAAAAAAACAAGTAAGAGTGTTGCGGTCGAGTGCCCCGACAGCAAAATACCCTGTTCCAAGTAATGTGGTTCCTATAACTTTGAACTCCTTTTATTTTAAAATTTATTTGAATAAATGGGAGGCCACTTGCATATCTTCGGTGTTTTTGCTCGAATCATGAGAGGTATCCACAATATTACCCAGTTATTTCTTAAGAAACCATTGAGTAGTTTTCCTACCATTTAAATCGAAACTAACATTTAGAAGTTATTTCAGTTTTTAATATTAACGAGGAAGTAATTTACTTTAAAGCAGCGATGGCCCTTGGTTCCTCCCCGGGGGCGAAAACATTTCGCAGTACACGAAAGGCGTCATTCGCTCGACAGAGTTCGAAGCGATTAGGTCAAAGCGAATTCTCGGCGCTTTATTTTCGAATACTATCTAACTTTTTGGCCTCGCTCATGCTGGCATTGCTGCTTTAAAGTATATTTTGCTGGAAAATGCTAAAAAAAACATAATTAAATAAAAATTTCACAAACGGAAAGGAATTAACTGGAAATGAAAAATATTTCACGTGAAATTAAGTTTAAAATGAGAAAAAATTTACGATTCCTTAAGAAAGAAAAAAAGTTTAAGGAAAACCAATAACAAAAAATAGATCAACTTCGATGGGGAAGGGGGGGGGGGGGGGGGGGGGGGGGGGGGGGGGGGGGGGGGGGATGGGGTGGGGGGGGGGGGGACCGTTCGGGGAGGAATGTTTTCGGGGCGCGCAGTCCCTTATATAAGACTGAGCATATCTGGACACATGAGCTCAGAAAGAAAGATTTTAAGAACAACCATAATCAGACCTGTTCCGAAAACTGAACCGAACCAAGCCGCACCAAACCGCTTATTGAAATTTTGCGAATATTAATGTAAGTTTTAAATTCGAACTCGATATCTTTAAAATTGAGGAAGTTAGTAAACATTTTTATTGTAGGATCTACATTTCAATTTTGGTGGCTCTAGTTCTTCTAGTCTCTGAAATCTAGGTGTTCATACAGACAGACGGGCATGGCCATATCGGCTCGGCTGTTGATGCTGATCAAGAATATATATACGTTATATGGTCGGAAATGATTCCTTCTACCTGTTACATACATTTGCACTACTTTAGTATACCCTTTTTACTCTACGAGTAACGGTTATAAAAAATGTGTCGGAATGCTTTCGTAAAATTTCGACAGTTTTACGCTCGGTCAAACTCAGACAAACTAAAATTTCCGTTTCTGAGCGTCGAAAAGCTCGTGGTGCCGCTAACTTGACAGGTAGAGGAGCTGACTTGACGGCTCAATCTAATTCTAATTCAATTCCGTTGGGGTGGTAGCAAAAAAAATAGTTTGTAATTTTCCCGACACCTACCAGACGGAATATCAGCAGCAAATGTTCGACAAAAAGCTTCGATTGGCATAATTTAAAACAATCATTTGCATTCTATTAAAACTGCATTCTATGTATCCTCAAAAAATCCCTAAATATTTAAAAGACATTGAAATAAATTAAAATGCAAGCAAATCAGCGCAGTGTGACCGTTACATAGTTTGTGGTATTTTGACTTTGAAAGCCCACAACCGAGACAACACCACCAACGAACTGGATATCAAGCTACCCTCTGAACACATGCGGGCCAATCTCAACTATGAAGGCCATCAACTATCAACTGGTCCGATTTTTCGGCGTTATAAATTGCTGCATAATTCGTGAGCTGGTAACCTGCCAGCCATCTGTCGATAGCTATCGAAGCTGATGAACACAACATCATCTCTACTTTGCGAAAGAAATTCTTGTCTTGGTTTTTGTGTTTTTATAATATTAAGCATAACCCCCTTGACCATCTTTTAGGCAGTTGCATATTTCCACGCTGCGTCCTTTGGCTTTATTTGAGTGACCCTCGCTTTTTCAGACACAAGGTCCTAGAACGAATATAACTTTATCGACGTTTCTTCTATCAAAATAGAATCACTTAATTAAAAACTATATAAACGTAAAATTTTCTATACAGCCCCAAAGGACCAAGCCAAGCTTCTCTCAATCTCTTGGCACGTGTGTATATAATTTTTTGCACAGGAGAAAGGGACCTACAGTTGAACGCCGAATCCGAACGGCAAAGTTTGAGAAGCTGGTGAAGGTGACTGGATGTGTAGAAGCAGTTGAAACCGACAGCTCAATGTCACAGATGAGAGAAATCTAGATAACAGGTTTGCTCGGTGCCTCTTCGCTGCCAGCTGCGCTGCTGTGGCACTCAGGTTCGACTCTCGCCCTGTCTTGCTCTATTGCGGTTGTATTTTCTTTGCGCCAATTGATGGCTGATGGGTTGGAGTGAGACAGAGTTCAGAAGGTTCGACTCCGTGACGAAGACGGTTCGAGTTCGTGACGAAGACTGAAACTGAACTGGGTTCGACCGAGCAAAGCTGTAGTCTAGATATTAGATGGTCGTTGTCAATGTGAAGTGGATTCAATTCGTAGAAAAATGAAGCCTTGATCTAGTAACCACAGATTTCCTTTACACCTTCCATTCAAATTTGTTAGAGTAAAATGACCAATTCAAATGTTTATACGAAAACCGATATGAAATTGAGAACAGACCCGTATATATAGCTTTAAAAATGATTTGTCAGAAATAGGTAAAATCATGTTTACCATTTTAAAGTGAAAATCTAAGCATTCTGATTCCTGATATTAACGGATCACTTTTCTCAGAAAGACAGAAAACGAATCATCACACCTACTTATATCCAACTTTAACTTGTTAAGAGAATTTGTTAGGAAAAGGGAATCACGAAAAATTGCTTCGAAATGATTTTAATGAATAAGTATTACCTATTCACAGATTAAATTCTAACTTGATAGATCGTAAACTACGTATTCATTGAATTCTTCTTTTACATTATAATTTATATTTCCATTTCTTCCGTTTCGTGTCACTTATTTACATTTCTTACAATTTTCCCATCTCTACGCACAAGAACACAAGATTTTAGAAGCTTTTCTTTTTTTGATTGTGCAAAGGCCACAACTGCATAGTACATACAGCCGTATCTGGAGGCGCGCGCACATTTGGTTTTATGCTATCCGGTGCACAAAATATAATTCAATCAACGCCAAATGCCACGCCCCCCGGACAACGCCTTTAGCCCTGGCACTACTAGTAGTGAATAATTCTTTTCTTTTCTTTTGGTTTTTTCTCTTTCGTGTTTTTAGTTATTTTTGACTTGCATGCCGCACGTCAACAACAAGAAGAACGTTCCTCAAGATAGTATATATCGTCGTATGTATGAGAAATATGGCATATGAGCTGCCGCGGCGGCACAAGACCCCAGATGATGATGATGCCTTCTCCTGGTGGTTTGGCTCACGGTGCGCGCAGCAGCATAAATCAACTTATTTCATTGGAATTTATGTTTTGTTGTTGTGGCGTCGCGTCGCCCAGAACTGACGCCACATCCACAACCAACCAGCCCCAACCAAGTGAAGTAGTTTTCGCTTGCTGCCTGGCTATATTACTTCATTTTTATAGTTGTTGTTGGTGTTGTTGGAGGTGCTGCCTGCTGCCTGGTTGTGTGTGCAATTGCTTCATTTGCGGCAAACTCTTGGATGAGATGCAGGAGGAGCAGGCGTGTTAAAATGTACACTTTGGCATTTAAATCATTCCGGGAAGTTCGTTCGTTATATTTATCTGTTGCCATTACCTCGTTCCTCTTTCCCTCTCGCTCTCTGCCTCAGCTCAGCTGCTGCAGGAGAAGCCTTCTCCACTTTAGGGAACGGGAACTCAATCAGCGGCCGCATGAAATAAGCAAATTGAAAAGCTAAACAGTTTTTCCTCGCTGCTACTTGCTGCTGCTGCTTTGGCTTTAAGAAATGTTTTTTGGTGTTGCCCAGATTTAGGCACTAAACCTGCCACATAAACTGAAGCAAATGAACGAACACGAAATGGTGTTGAAGTATTCTGCCTCCTTTTTGGGTTAATCATGGCTTAAATGAGTTTGAGTTGTGGTGAGAATTTGATTTAATTACTTTTACCATTAGAGATTAAATGAATCAATTAACTTGTATTTAAATGGTTAACTTATCTGATTTTATCTTTACAGGTAAGCATCCGGATTGAAACCACTTAATCTAAATCTAAATGTTCTTTTTGGAATGAGTAAGTTGTAAATTAAGTTTGAAAGAAGGCAAGAAAATGTACAAAATTCGAAAACGCTGACCCAAATATTAACCCTGTGGCTTTTTGATATACACTGAATTATGTTTATGTGAGGTTAAAATTTACATATCAGGGTCAGTTCCGGTTTTTTACCTTTAGTTAACAATATGAATTCGGTTGATTAAGAATTTAAATTCCATAGTCTGGATGTGTAAAGTATCACACATATTTGTGAATGCCATAAAAATAAAAATTTTATGATAAACAATCAAATCGAATGAGAGAAAATACCAGACAATTTTCAACAAAAATACAAACAATTAGCAAAACATTTTTAATTTATGATGGAAAATGCTGATTTTTCTTTTTGCCAGGAAAATTACAAAAAACAATGCAAACCTGAAAATAAATTTCGGTTCTGAAAAAAAAAAAACAATTATATTGGATAGCGACTGGGAGACTAAATGTTTGGTAGTGTGAGTTACTCATAGATGGTAAAAAAAATATTTAAAAATTAAAATATTTATATTTATTTCATACGCTTATTCTGCTATGTTTTTTATACCCTTGCAAAGGGTATTATAATTTTGCCCAGAAGATTGCAACGCATAGAAATATACATTTCCGACCCAATAAACTATATATATTCTTGATCAGGACGACGAGCTGAGTCGATTTAGCTTTGTCCGTCCGTCTGTCTGTCTGTCCGTCTGTCTGTCTGTTTCTACGCAAACTAGTCTCTCAGTTTTAAAGCTATCTATCTGAAACTTTGCACAGAGTCTTCTTTTTACTGCACACTGCTAATATGTCGGAACCGACCGGATCGGGTGACTATATCTTACAGCTGCCATAGGAACTATCGGTCGAAAAATGGGTTTTAGTGAGAAAAACTTTTTTGTTTTTAATGTTAACGTCTCCCAACTCAGCGTTTATTAATATTAGATGCTTTCACACAGATTTGAAAGTTTTGATTGGTATATTCTCAAATTTGACTCTTTGTCTTTCACCCCACAATTTTTCGTTCTAAAAAAAAAAGTGATTTACTTTTGAAGTTGAACATTTTTTGTTTTTATAATTAAAGTGTAATCGTCACAAAAACAAAATATATTAATTCTTAGAATCCACATACTTACTGCTTTTGATCCAGGACAAATTATTACATTTTGTGTTTTAAAATGTATACTTACTCTGGGACTCGGACTCTGGGGCCCTTGGACTGAACGCGATTGAAAACGTTGGTTGCTACACGCCTAAAATAATATTTAAAGCAAATTGAATCTACCATGTGGCCTAAAAATCCACTTGTAACTGTCAAGTTCGGGCATGGTCAATATAAAATGGGCAACAGAAATTTTGCGCAGTTTGCTTATATAAAATATAAATAAGACTCGCACAGTTGAATTAAAATGTCTTGCATAATTGCAGAATTATAGTCCCATTGAGTTTTACCAAAGAACATGAAAACCTAGAAGCGCCATACAATATTGTTTTTACCTATTTGGTATTGATGTTTTTTGGGTAAACATAGATCGGATTATAAATACGGTTTGTACGTGATGTTTGCATTTTCCGACCTTGGTAGTTTATTTTCCAAAATTGAATGATAATATTGATTTCACCCATAAAAGCTTAAATCCTAATTTTTAATATTGGGTCGTGCAATTTAGACACGTTTTTTCAAGGTAAAACATTTTATGAAATTATATATGTAAGATAAATCATTTATTAACAAGTATGATTGTTAGATTGGCACAGACAGAAATTAAAGAATACATGAGCAATACATCACAAAAAGGATTAATTATAATATAGATGTTTAACTTGACAACAGAAAATGAATTTAGACGACGTAGCGGATTTCAACTTTCAACTTTAGACCGACGACGACTTCTTATACAACTTGACAACTTGCTGCGCCTCGCTGACGACTGCTACTGACGACTGATCAATGACGACTTAACAAAAGGGTGACCGCCTCGAGCAGAGGGATGCCAACCTGCGCTGTATGAATAGGGTTGCCACCTTACATATATTTTCCGCTTTGATCCAATACCTTTTGCCATCTTTCGGGCCAGAGATTGATTTCACACTCATAAAATTGTTGATCTTTGCAGGCAAAAAACTGGTCCAAGTGGTTTTTGACGTCCTGATTTGAGGTGAAGGTTCTCCCATCCAAAAAATTTTGCAGAGACCGGAACAATTAATAGTCCGAAGATGCCAAGTCTGGAGAATATGGTGGGTGTGGTAGAACATTCCATTCAAGCTGCAAAGCTTTTGGCTAGTCATCAATCTTGTATGAGGTCTAAAATTTCGTTCTGTAAGAACATGAGGAACCCAAATTCGAAATTAATCCTAGACGTTTCATGTGCTTGTGGACGGTCGCGTTAGACAAATTTAATCTTTCAGCAATCTCTCGAGTTGTTATTTGCCGATCTGCATCGACTAACGACTTTATTTTATCCACATCAGTTCCAAGAGGCCTTCTAGGACTTGGTGCATCCTCCAGATCGAAATGGCCGGAATAAAATTTTGCAAACCAATTTTGGCATTCACATAATTTTCGCCTTGTATGATCTGCATTTATACCCTTTGATAGTAAAACAGTAAAATATGCCGAAAATGCTGTTTTCGATCTTCCATCTTCGATAGGGCACCAAACAAAAACTATTCAAAAAAAATTTACAAAATTTTTTTACAAAAAGCCTAACTATATCTGATGTTCAAATATTTAACAGAAAAGCAGTTAAGTGTGAATTTGACTGCGAAAAATTTCAATAAGATCAGCTGTTGTCATCAAACGAAATTACTTAGTGAACGACCCAATAGAACGGCCCAAAAAAACTTCGCCTTAAATCCACCTTGTGTCGGATTTTCTCAAAAGGGAGGACAACATTTCGATTTATTTGGTCCGAATAACTTAGAAATCGAATTTCATTCAGATCGGTTTGAAATTAGCGATCTATTCGCATTTAAAAATTTTCCTTGTAAGGGGATTTTATCTTTGGGGACTTATTTCATTGGGGAATTATCGCCTGCTGCCCCTTGTTAGGCCCGTTTTGTAGAGAAACTATACTTTTGTTTTGATTCTCCTTGATATTATCGGAGAGTACTACTTTATGGTTTTTTTTATTACCAAGCATATGATTTCAAAATTGTATATCGTCGCAAAAAATTTTTGGGATATAAGTTTTTTTTTTTAGTGAGAAAAACTTTATTTATTCAATTATACTTTCAAACAGTTTCTCGAAATTTTGTCGAAATCGAATGATTATCGGTCGAAAGAAAAATGTTTAATTTTAATGCTATAGCTATAACTCTCTTAAACTCTGATATTTCAAAACCAGCATTTGCAAGAGTATAAAAACTTCGGCACATACGAAGTTAGTTTGGCCTTTTCGTTATACAGTTTTCCGGTCCTGGATAACACCCTTCGCTAGATGGAATGATGGTGACTGCAAGTATCAGAGTGTAGGACATCATTGTTTCGAGTGTCTTATGCGGAGAAAAGTCGTGCGGGCAGTAGGTTGCTAATCGTATCAAAAGCGTCGTCTGGAGTCGTTCTCACTAGTCCCTCTTCTTAAATTCATCTAAAATACAGTTGGATTGGTCGGATGATTGCTGGTTACAGCGTTCGTACATTTAGGGTCATACTGCGTTTGAGTCTTATAAGAGCGGTAGTGTCTTTTTTACTTGGTCTTTGGTACTTTGGTTCCAATCGAGCTTACTTTCGAGAACTAGTCCAAGGCACTTAGGATGAGCAACTCACCATTAAGTTTTGGAGTGAAAGCAGGGTGAATCTTCTACTTTCTTGTGGAAAGAGACAAGATTTGTGTTTGATCGTTAGACACGATTCGCAGAGCTGCGGTATTACGATCACATAAAGTCTGACGATCTGTATATGCGACCACTTGGCCAGCACTTCCTTCTTTTTAGTCTATATAAGAAGTGGGAGTACTCTGTCTTGGGCCTCGACCACACCAGTGATGCCAATATAATAGAAGCTGAATCTCACCATCCGAAAGTCAACCCCCCGATGAGTATGTGCTACAGTGATCGCAGATGGGTTGAAGGGCCCTCAAAATCGTATTAAACTGCGTTAGTGAGTTCTTTACAGTTTATGGAAAATTCTACGACTGGGATCATCGATTCGACAGCCGTCCGTTACATCCGTTAGGCATGCGGGAGTTTGCAATGAGAATGGGGGGACCTTTGGTATATACTATAAAGGAGTCAACCGGCGTACATACCAGAAAATGGGTGTTAGAAGAAGATCTAATAAGTTCTTATTAGAAGTTATGGTGTGATTTTTAAGAAAATCTTCGTCTTGGAATGGTTCTTGATTTTACGAACCCTACTGAGTTTTTTTTATGGGCAATAATTTTTCGTTAAATCACTCTTTCATGTTGCCTTTGACATTGGTTATTTCATTTCCTTCTCGATATCCTTTTCCATCGATTGCAAAACCAAAATGTTGACCTGGTAACCCAAAATATGAACACGAGTGACTAATGACTCTGCAAGTACAAATTATTCATAGTTTTCTCCACTTAACTTGTGTGTGTGAGTGTTGTAATTTCTCCTACCTAAATCTAGTAAACTGTTGAAAAAAGACTTTGTCTCACACTTGGTTAATGATGCTACATGCCAAAGTGATGGCGCTGCGGTGGTGGTTGCCGCCTCCTTCCAAACATATGCTAAACACTGCCTCACTCGCCCACAGTTGGAACCATAGACCACTTAACTTAACACACAGCAAGCAATTAGACGCCATTTTCATTAGCTTTGGCCATTTGACATTCCGCTCGGTCCCTCGCACCTGCCCACAGCTTTTTCTTGCAAACATTTAAGTAAATTGCAAAAAATCTTGTCACTTGTTGCCAATTAAGCGAGAGACCCTAAGCAGACGATGTCAGATCATACATCACGAGGGGAACTTGTTACGCCTTCTCCTTTCTGCTCATCAGCAGCAGCAGCATCCTCTGTAGAGACAGTTCAGAGAGTCAACGATCGCTGCGGCTTCAATTAGCGCCAAAGTCGACCGACGTCTGTTTATGTGTGCGGATTTCTTTTCTTGCACATGTGAAATAAAGCAGAGATCCAAAAAATCATTTTCTCAACTCTTTAATGGCATTGCTACTGGTTGTTGGTCCGGACTGCATTTAATTACTTTGTTTATGGCCCCCAGCAGCAACAATAAAACTTCAATTTATGTGTGTTGCTCCTCCACCTCCAGCCCCAGCTCCTCCTCCTGCCGCATTGTTGTTGAATTCCAATGCACCAAATTGACAGGCCACCCCCATTTAGCATTTACCATTCCTGCCACTGCCAGTCGTCCGGCTTTTGTTATGTAAACAACGCGAACTTTTCTTCTTCTTCTGAGTTTTTTGTGTCGACTTTGCAGTCCTCTAACTGAAGGAAAAGTTTTATTTTTTTCTGAATGCTTTGCAATTTCCGCTCTTCTAAATTTTGTTGAAAACAATTCCCCTCCGACTGGCTGCTGCTGCTGCTGCTCCTGCCCAACGTTGCGTAATATTTTAATAAATTTTGTCGCCAGGCGCCTGCCTCGCCCCAATTAGAAAGTGCGTCGAACCCAGGGATCATGTTAAAGATTATTCCACACCAAACACCAATTTCCATGTCAAAGCAGCATTTTCTAACTGATTTCATGTCCAATTTCTAGTTTGCAATCTCGGGCTGGAAAATGGAAAAACTGTTGTCCTGGTTTGTTTGGGTGATGGCGTTGGTGGCGGCGTCCACTGATGTGGTAATAAACACCCCCTTGTGCAGTCTAATGGACCGTAATTAACTCGTACGCTGGCGTTGGCAGCGACGCGAAGCTCTGGTCGTCCATTTGGTGGCGTCGTTGTACAAGCGATGAATAATAATTTTTTGCCAAAGCGTCACACAAACACTCTCACACACAGACAGGATCTAACGAGCAGGCACAGTGGTTTTCATAGCCTCACTGAATGGGCAATAACCATAAGTTAATCCCTGATATTTACATATGTATGTGAAATGACTTGTCTTTTGATTTTCGTACCTCATAAAATAATAATTGAAACTTTCATTGACCAGATGGCAGAAAAATTGCATCATTAGGTTTGGGAAATTGGTCATATAAATGTCAGAGGCAAATAGGATTTGGGGTATTTATAGCCCAAGACTCAACGCTCTTTCTTGCACCTCTCATTCGGATATAGAATAGGATTCCAGGGACAAAAGTCTGAGGAAAATGGTTAATCGTTTGCTTTCTTATAGATATCGCATTTAAATTATTTTCAAGGAAAATAGAACCAATATCAATGCAGTTATGAACAAAGTTATCAGAGATCAGGTTATGATTTGCATTCTATTGACCTTTTCCTTATGTCCCTTCTATAACTGGGTTATGTGTTCCAAAACGCATTTCTAAAGCCTTGTTTGTAACGCATAGAGGGAAGCATCTCCGACCACATAAAGTATATATATTCTTGATCAACATGACGAGCTGAGTTGATATAGCCATGTTCCCGTCCGTCTATGCTATCTGCTCCCTTAGTTTCAAAGCTCTCTTAACCAAACTTTGCACGAGGTCTTCTGGTACAAATACGACACACATTTGTCGAAAGCGGCCGGATCGGATGACTATAGCATATAGCTGCCATAGGAACGAACGGTCGAAATAGTAGTTTTAGAAAGAAAAACTTTTTTCTTTAACACAAACGCCTTTAAACTTCGGATTTCTAAGTTTTCTATGCTTTCACATAACTCCACCAAGTTTTATGAATATCTTACAATTATACAGTATAGCTACCATACAAAACATAGGTCTATAAAAAAGTCTTAGTAAGAAAAACTTTATGGTTTGGTTGCTATCGCTCCCAAATTTCTTACTGATGAATATCATATGCTACCACACAATTCTGCCAAGTTTGATCCAAATCGGATGACTATAGCATATAACTGCCATAGAAGAGTATATCGAATATATCGTATAGCTGCCATATTTGGAACTGGTAGCCAAGCTCGTCGAGCCAGTTAGCTTCCTTATTTTTATTAGATAAGCACGATCTAGTATTATATAAGAATTGGTATTTTTAAAAAAATTATTATAAGTTTTTTAAAATAATTGACTCAAGTGATATTTGAGTAAAGTCTTTATGCAAAGCGATAGGGAACCAGTTCGGAAGGTCATAAATTTCACAGTTGTTCAATAGCGTTTCTTTAAATTTAATAACTGTACATGGTATTTCACTACCCTGGTTCGGGTAAGTAAACAATTTAGTCTGTTATTTGATAGCTTATTTGACAGATAGTGTTATATAGAAGATGTGAAATCGGCACTTAGGGCACGCGCGCACATTCGGCTCAAAGACTGACTGCAGAACTTAGGGTGATCTCGACAATTAACCACACTGATATTTTGTAATTAAAATGGTCACACTGGAGTTTGAGCTTAATTTCGCCGGCAAAAAGTTCAGTTGATGTGAGGATCTAACTATACCATATACTTTGAAGTGAGTTGATTGCATTAAAAATTGTATGGCATCTGTTGTGTTGTCTTTTAGTAAATTGTTTCTATACTTATTTGCAAGCGGCGGCAAGCATATAAATCAGGGCTGCAAACCGGGTCGAAGTTTATCCGCTACGAATTCGGACACTCCGGGATTTCTGAAAAGTACGAACCGAACCTAAACCGGAGCCAGGAAAATATTCGACGCACAAACCTGAACCGGAGCAAAAAACGAAAACTAAAGAAGCTGACAAAACTTTTTTTTGTCTTTTTTTATACCCTGTACCCATTAAAAATGGGTAAAAGGAGAATAAGGGGAGCAGTGAATGTATGTAACAGGGAGTAAGGAAACATCTCCGACCCTATAGAGTATATATATTCTTGATCAGCATCAATAGCCGAGTCGATTTAGCTATGTCCGTCTGTCCGTCTGTCTGTATGAACGCGTCGATCTCAGAGATGGTAAGAGATAGAGGTTTGACATGTATGGGACAAATGCTTCTTTTATCTGTACGCAGATCAAGTTTGTTTCAAATTTTGGCCACGCCCCCTCCCGCCCCCGCAATTTGGAAAAAACGTTATATCTCCCACAGTTTTGAAGATAGACGATTTGTACTTTCTAGAGATAGTTAGAAGTTAATTAGCAAAATAAATCGATTTGTCGAAGAAATGATAAAAAAATCGGATGAACGGTTCAAAGTTATGAGACAAAAAATTGCGAGACCAAGCCCCCTGCCACCACCCCACCCACCAAAAAAAATGTTGCATACTTTTCGGATGGTCACCGTAAGGAACGCAGGAGCACTATTAAACATGTTTTTTCATGACTAACGGGTTTATCGATGTCGGTTAGAGCCGACTTTAACCTACGCTCTCGTTTTCAATTGTACACGGTATATTGAAGTCGGACTACTCGACTGCATCGGTCTTCTTGTTCTAATAAATGTAATGAAAAAAAATACAAAATTTTGTATTGGTTTTCTAACTTTTGAATGTTCGTACATATTTAAAGAGTTCTTAGTAAATCCTTCTCACAATTTACATTCAATCCCAATTTTCACATCTTTTTTGGATCCAAGAAACCTAATTTCTTTGATCCTAGAACATAAACAGCTTGCAAAGAAACATTTTGCTGAATTGTTTAATCGTCAAAAGGAAAAAAACATCAATGATTCTTCACCAAATTCATATTCTTATGAAAATGAAATGAAACCTTTAGCTAAAGGTTGATAAAAATATTCTGAATATATGAGAAGTAGCCAATCCATGATTCAATAACTTCGGTATTCTTAATCGGACATGGTTCGATGACTCAAAGTTGTAATTTGATGTGTAATGGTCGCCTTCGATTTCCTGATGTTCCGAAAAACTTCTATCGAAAGCTGTCCAAAATGTAAGTAACGACTGAGAGGACCTGGTTTTTGTGTGTGTCGCATACGAAAAGGCACTTCCGGTTGCGCTACCTTGTCGTTATTGTATCAAGTAGCCAATCGGATTTTCTCATATGAGTTTTTTGACCGCCAACTGACACTGAACTGAAGTATTTTTCAGCCATATCATATGAGATATCGGACAAGTGTAAGTACAGCTTAAGGAGTTAGAAAAATATATAAATATATCCATAATTAATTTAATGAAAGCTCGCATATTAAGTATATTAAAAATATCAATAAACTAAGAAAAGCTTAAAGACACTCGAGTAGCCATTAACAGCACATGGCCGAGCTTAATGCAGGGAAAGAACGTTAACACGAGGTGGAATACAGGATGTACCAGGCTACGGCGGAGGGCCATCTTGCTATGCAGCATCAAGTCTGGGGAGGCCAGAAATACGAGGATGTAGAGCGAAGCCTGATATTCTTTATCAAGAAAATCATTGTCCTGCCTTTAAACACACCTAACTACGCCATCTATCTAGAAACTGGACTGCAGCCACTCTTCGAATACATCAAAAAAGCTCTCAAAATGCCAGATAGTCGGTACCCAAAAGTGGTCGCAGCCTAATTACTGCAACACAAGGCACAATTATTCCAAGAATGGGTAGAGCTTGTCATCACATCAAGAGATATCCTTAGATAACCAAATGAAATGGACAGATGAGCATGAAAATGCTTGCCCAGCATCAGCTTCTTCCAGGCAATCGAATGTAAACGCAGCTCGACAAAGCCTCTCAAGGACCACTTACAGAGACTGACATACGACCTAGGAGCAAACAACTATTTTCCAGGATAGCATGGCGATTGCGAAAATATCGCTTGATTTTTGTAGAATTGTAATCTGAACTACCGCCCTAACAGTAAAATTAAAGCTAGACAAATTGTCCGCTTTACAATAATAAACACCACAGAACGAAAACAAAAGAAAACCGAACATATAGTAGAACATAGGAATGATGCAGATTTAACTTGATTACCGACGGTAACATTTAACCGCGAAACTTGTTCTAGCAAATTAGGCAGCTGGTTAAGAGCATTTTGAACGAATTATACCTTTGGGGATATTAGAATATATATTAAATGTATAAAATAATAAATATAAGGTATAATAAAATAGTTAATTAAAAATCCCGAGTTGATCCCCTTATAAGTAAAAATTTTAATAATAAATATTTTTTAATAATTATTATTTAAAAAATTTGTGGGAGTAGGGGCGGTTTCTTCTGCTCTTCGATGAGTCAAAATTACAATTTAAGTAAAAGTATAATTTATTTAAAGTAACAGTTTAATAACCAATTTTTAAAATTATTAATCAAAAAAAGTATTATTAAATCGTAAATATTACTTATTTATTTTGCCATTTTTAAACGAGATTTTCGTTAGATTTACCATAGCAATAGTTCCTCTTACTAAAGTTTACAAAGTTACTCTACAATTTGTTAATTTTACTAACTTTGTGTGGTTGGCGCATTTCCAACCACAATATGGTTAAATTACCCAAAAATTTCTTTGTGTGTAGGCAGTTTCCTCACGGATGCTCTAAAATATAGATCAAAAATAACAACAGAATCCCTTTAGTAATTTGTAAACCCATGTGCCAGGTCCAGTCAAAATGAAATGTCAAATTGCTGTTCAAAATCTAATGTATTTAATGTAAAATCTAAATAATCACTTATGTTCAATGTATGGAAACTGATTAGGCTGACGGGCCCTCCGCATGCCCACGATAGCAAAAATAATAAATACTACTACTACTATCAATAAACTAAACAAACAAAAATCAATTCTAAACATTCCCGTTGCGGGCTCTCCGTTTCGGATCATCAGGACACGACCTTCAAAACCTGCTCCGTAAACCCAAACCTAAAAATTTTCGGGTTGGAATCCCGGAGTGGCGAACTCCTACGATGGGGTGGTATGCAGCCATCATTAGTCACAAGTCATCCAAATTCACATTTTGCATGAAGATGCAAAAATATTCCTGAACCCTGGAAACTTTCAAAAGAAGGATCCAAAAAACCGTTTACAAAAGACCTTTTGACAAAATAAAGAAAAAAGAGAAGATTGACTTTATTTAAAACAAAAAAAGTCGATGATTCATCATAGAGCGAGCTATTGTGCTGTTGCATAATTTTGTTTAAGAAGTGTATTTTGCTACTTTAAAAAATGTTTAATGAATATGACTTAATACAATTCAGTAAAAAGCTTTAATTTTCAATCCTTTCCCAAAGAATTTTTGCACAAGGTGCCTTGGCTCGTGTCGTTTCTGCCTCTCACTATTGTAGTTGTTGTTACGGCCAGGCTGTTTGCCTCCTCCGTTGCTGCTGCTGCTGCTGCTGTTTGCGTGACGGATATTGCCTTGTCACTTGCATGTACGAGAAATGTTAAAACGTAGAGCGGCTTGGGTTTCATCGGGTTTTGCCATTTTTTTTATCCAGAAAACCACCGACCAAAGCGACCAACAGCAGCAACCACAGTGTAACCACAGCGCGGCAATCAACGCACAGCAACTGCAACACCAACAGCAACAGCACCAACTAAGTTGTTGTACCGTTCGAAAGTTGTGCTAAAATTTAATTAATTTTGCAATTTGCCCAGCCAGGGAACATGGTCCTGGCTGGATTGTCAATTGCAGGCTCGTCGAACATTTCCTATCTTTTTTAGTCAGGCTGCCGAAAAATTATGATGATTACCATCATCATTCCACACTCCTCCCCACTAAGCATTGGGCGTAGCCAAATGTAAGGCGATTTAGCTTCGGGGACTATTATAAATACAAATTTAATGAGCGCAACATATGCAACGGGCGATTCGACGCGACGCGACGGTAGCAGCAGCAGCAGCAGCAGCGGCAGCAGTAGTGACTGCAGTTTAATGCGATTACATGGCAGCGGCACATTTGTCATTAGGGGGCGCTCACGTTATGAGTCTAGGCTACGGGTCTACACTGAGGAAATTTGGTCTAAGTCTGATATTGACAGGAATTTGTTCTATATGAAATATGAATTTGGCGCAATAAATCATGATGGACTTGTAAGTTTGTTGAACTGGCGTTTTTCTTGGTAGAATTGGATTGGAATATAAGCTTTGGACAGGGCAATGTTTTTTCAAGCAGATTAACCAAACGTTTGACTTCACGATGAGTTAAACATAAATTTTACTTCGCCTTGCTTTTGAAAGAGGAGTTTTTCTCTCAGTGAAGGGTATGAACGACTTCTATATAAGCAAAAAGCTTCCGTCAAATTATCTTTCTTTCTAATTTCTCTCAGTGTAAAACATGTTTTTCTATGTATATGTGTGGCAGCTTAAACAAATCAAGTCAAATTACTGCAATGCTAAAGAAGAATCTGTAGCAAAACACAACAAAATCAACCACATGGGCTACGGGGCGAGTGGTGACCACCTCGTACCAGCCACAATGGCGCATCCGTAAGAGACATTTGGTTGCCGCTTCTGCTGCAGCCTCGCCAATTGCATGGCCATCGTGCATAACTTCAGCTTGATTGTTGTGTTGGTCCCGTCTCGCTCTAGCCAGGCATGCGGGCAACTGCAGCAGTAGCCATTGTATGTAGAATCAGTAGCGCAGCTCCAGCAGCCGTCGTCGTTGCTCATTAAGTGCCACTCTACGACAGTTGTCGCTAATGCTGCTTCTCTGGTCTGGCCTGGCCTGGCCTGGCCCTGGCGGGGTCGTCGTCACGGTCCGCGCTGGGGTTACAACAAACATACAGCAGAGTCAACGTAAATTTGCAAATATTTGCTGAAATCAGACAACGGAAGAAGATGAGGAGGTAGAGCAGGAGCAGGAGGAATGATAACTGCTGTAGCACCAGCAGCAGCAATTGCATGTGTAGCATTTTGGGGAAGTTGGAGAGTCGGCATTCCTGGAATGGCTGCCATGAGTTTGTTTTTCGGACTTTGCTGCATAGTTAGTAGAGTTATGGGGCGCCTGAGAAGAGCACGGGGGCAGGGGGCAGGGAAGTGGTGGGGTTAAATGAGTGTTAGCTGAATGAGTGAATGAGCTTTTCCCACAAAAAGAAGCGCACTGTAAATAGATTTAACACTAGAAGGAATATGCCTGACATAAAGTGCTTTTAGGACTTGGAAGGGGAAGGAAGAAGCAAATCTGATATCTTATAAGACCGTTGACGAATTTCAATGCCTTAGAAGACAAAGGTTAAAAACGCGTACCGATTGATGCAGTGTTGGTTACGTGGCTCGGCCCGTAATTCGGCGCAAAAAGCAGTAAAACGCCTGTGGTGACTTTAAAGTGCACGGCACTTAGGCAGCAAGCATTAAAAAATTTTATGTGCACTTACTAAAACAATTACAACATTTTTATGTAAAATAGTTTAAAAGTTGCAAATAAAAATTCTGATTTCAATTCCAATATGCTGGATTTTAAACGGTTTCGTTACATTTCGAACTGTTTTAAAATCTTTCATATTCAATATTCATATTTCGAGATTGCTTTATGCTTAAAACAATCCCGATAAACTCTTAAAACAAAAATTTGCATTTGATCTGCGTGCAGACAATAGGAGTCTGCATTTCAAATATTTTTTGGTTTCAGAGAGACAGGGCTAAAGACGGACAGGGCTATATTGACTCTGCTATGATGCTGATCAAGAATATATACACAGAGAAAAAAAGATCAAAATCATGCTGATTTTACTCACCAGAAGAAAATATCAATTCTTTCATTTCATTTTGACAAGAAAACAATATATTTCTGATCCAAAATAATATCATTTACGTAAATTGAAATTAAATAGTTTCAAAATGATACCAAAAATGTTATTATGATATGTTAAGAAATATCGATTTACAATTTTTGATATTTTTTCATATCGACTTAAAATTGATATGAAAAAATATCATTTTTTTCTGTATATGTTTACTATATATGGTCAGAATTGATTCCTTCTGCCTGTTACATACATTTGCACGACTTTAGTATACCCTTTTTACTCTGTGAGTAATGGGTATAAAAAAACAAATTAAGAGTCAAAAATGTTCTAAATTTAAGCCCATACAATTCTTAAGCCATACCCAAATTGTTCTTTAAACCGGAAGGGGAGATTCGTGTAAAAATAATTCGCATTTCCCATATATACTTTTTGGATTGGACAGTCTATCTCTTAATCAATTCAAGAAATTTTGTACTTAATTTAATAGCCTATTTCCACTGGCTTCACTTTCTTTCATTTTTAAAAATGAAGCCGTTTCCACTGACAAATTGTTCATCATTTTGACACTTTGACAAAAACAGCTTTGTTTGTTTTAAATAACATGCGGCACTTTCAAACTTACGGACTTTTTGCTTCTCCTTAGTGTGACCATCCAAAAAGTATGCAACATTTTTTTCTTGGTTCACTTTTTTGCTCATAACTTGAGAGCTGCTCATCCGATCTTTATCATTCCTTCGGCAAATCGATTCATTTTGCTAATTACTAACTATCTTTAGAAGGTACCAACCTCTATCTTTAAAACTGTAGGAGATATAACTTTTCCAAATTGGGGGGGGGGGGAGAAATTTGAAAACAAACTTGATCTGCGTGCAGATAAAAGAAGCATTTGTCCCATACATGTCAAACCTCATCTCTTACCATCCTGAGATCTAGGTGTACATACAGACAGACGGACGGACGGACGGACGGACGAGGGAAAGGCTAAATCGACTCGGCTGTTGATGCTGATCAAGAAATATATTTATATGGTCGGAAATGATTCTTCTGCCCGTTACATGTCTTATTATACCCCGTACCCATTAAAAATGGGTAAAAGGGGATAATGAAGTTGTGCAAATGTATGTAACAGGGAGAAGGAAACATCTCCGACCCTATAAAGTATATATATTCTTGATCAGCATCAATAGCCGAGTCGATTTAGCCATGTCCGTCTGTCCGTCTGTCCGTCTGTCCGTCCGTCCGTCTGTCTGTATGAACGCGTCGATCTCAGAGATGGTAAGAGATAGAGGTTTGACATGTATGGGACAAATGCTTCTTTTATCTGTACGCAGATCAAGTTTGTTTCAAATTTTGGCCACGCCCCCTCCCGCCCCCGCAATTTGGAAAAACGTTATATCTCCCACAGTTTTGAAGATAGACGATTCGTACTTTCTAGAGATAGTTAGTAATTAGCAAAATAAATCGATTTGCCGAAGAAATGATAAAAATCGGATGAACGGTTCAGAAGTTATGAGCAAAAAAGCGAACCAAGCCCCCCCGCCACCACCCCACCCACCCTAAAAAAAATGTTGCATACTTTTCGGATGGTCACCCTAAGGAACGCAGGAGCACTATTAAACATGTTTTTTCATGACTAACGGGTTTATCGAAGTCGGTTAGAGCCGACTTTAACTTACGCTCTCGTTGTCAATTGTACAGGGTATATTGAAGTCGGGCTACTCGACTGCAACGGTCTTACTTGTTACTCTACGAGTAACGGGTATAAAAAAAAAATAAAAAACCCTAACACACCCCAAAAAAAAAAAACAAACTATAAAATTTTACCCATAATAACAAAAACCCACTAATCAATAAAAAAAAAAAAAAAAATAAAAAAAACATCCAAAAAAACAGAAAAAGATTCCAGAATGTTCTTTCTTATTTCATGATTCATGAATGTTTTGTACTTAGTTAATGTAACAAAACACACTTGAAAATATTAGTTCAAAACGGTTCAAACAACTCGAGGGTCCAAATAGAAAGGAAGATACCCTTACTTCTCTTTTCTTCAGGCTTGTATCTTTTGACTTTTATTACAAAAGAAAGGAAAGTTTTTTCATGGCTGCATGGCGGCAGTAGCTGGTAATGGTGATCGTTCTAAATTTCAGTCTTCCCGCACAGTTGTCCAACTCTCTACCACAGTTCCAACTACTGGCATATGTGATCATTTTTAATATACGCTTCAGAATCCCGCTGTTTTCAAAGTAACGAGGTCTTTCCAGAGATTTAGAATAAAATCGAAGGTTTGCCTTTGACTGCAGCCAACCTCTATCCTTATGGTCAATTCATTTTCCGCAGGGAATCTTGCACAAAACTTTCGTGTTCGTATGTATAGAAAACCTAACCTATCCTTCATAGTTAGGGCCCATTATCATCATCATCGTCATGTCATATTACACCCATGTTTATTTCTAGTCTTTAGTTATCCCATTGTCCGCTTGGGTTCCCCTTTTTTAACCAATGGTGCCCTGAAGCGCCACTTGTCTGCACCTGTGAGGTCGCCGCCATCAAGGGTTTCCCTAGAACCTGGCTGCCATTTAATAACCATTCATTGTCTTACCTGACCCACTTGTTATGAGTCACAATTGTAAGAATATCCCCAGCATGTATAATTTTTTGTAAACCATAATTTAAAATGTCTCTGGAACGTTATTTTGTGCGTGCTGCAGTTGATCAAAAATTGAAAGCAGCAACCTGCGGTGTGTTGTTAAAAAATATTATTAAGTATTTGCCATGGACATGGCAAACTGTGTGGCAGTTGAAAACAAAGGGCAAAGCTTTTAAATATTTAATAAGTACACAAAAAACAAAAAACGTCCGACCGTCCGGCCGTCGGGCCGTTGCCTGTTGTTGAGTCATGTCAATTGGGCTCTCCAGAGTAGTGTCCCGCTGTGGCAGGCTGTGGAAGTGGAATCAATACCAGGCCTGTGTTGTGCGTGTGTGTGTGTGTGTGGACTGCCTGCAGTGCCCTGAAGTGTACTTGTAAGGATACACACACCGACGCACTAACGGTGACAATAAATGAGTAAAAATGACTTTCAACGAAACGAAAATGAAACGACGAAACGACGACAGCGAAAATCTGTCATCAACACGCTACAAAAAAAGAAAAACCGAAAAGAAGGAACGCACTCAACTGTGGGCCCATTGTGAGAGCCATGAAATTCGATATGATGCGTGTGCGTCAAGGAAGAAGGTGCCGTAGAGGGAGTCCTAGACGCAAGCAATTTCCATTTTAGTGGCCATTATTAAGGTCTAAAAGTATTTTTAAATTTTCAACTTTACAAACATTTATTAGTATGTAAGGGCAGTATCGATTGGAATAAGAGGGAATGGCGTTCGTATCCCTATCAATATGGTCGAGGGTTGTTTGATGGCTTTAATGACAAAAGTTATGGCACGTCGCCGCCTTATTTTACGAGCCAAATAAATAGAGAGGGGAGTTCATATTTTTATTGGTTTTTATTTATGTTTGTTTTTCTTTATATTAAGACCTTTAAGTTAAATGGCCGGGATAAATCATTTCTTCAGGTTTGAACCTGAGGAATTTGATGTTCTTTTGAGTAGAGTTGAAGGAGCTATTTAGGTCACTTTTGTTAGGTTTATTTTTTGTCAAATTTTATGGTTGCCTTTTCGTGTGAAGTTGTGCGGAAAAATATCATGCGCAAATTTTTTTCTGATAAGTATAAGTAAATATTCATTCATTAATCCTTTCGGTGAGGGAAAAAATTATTTTCCTCAATCCCTCTAAATACCTGCGAAGTAACAGGAATTTATATACAAAATTTGCGAGAAGAAAATGCAGAAAATGAAAACAGTTTGTAAATCTAACATGAAGAGAAGCCGCCCTTTTAGGCGCGTACAGCGGTGGATGAAAAAATAATTGTTTAAGGGGAGAAAGAAAATTTAAAATATGCGTTTTAATAAAGAAATATCGAAAGATTGATTTGGGTTGAGTTTGGAGCATGGATATTTCTTTTGAGTAATTTGGAATTCGTAATTTTTCTTTCAACAGTTGAACTAATATTGATAACAATCAATGTTACGTCGCTCTTCTTGTGCTTTCAATCCATCAACTTTCAACTGAAGTTAAACTGAAAACGAGAAGGTGAAACTAACTTCGTTTTGGGCGAAAATTTAATGACAATTGCGCTTGTTCTTTTTATTCAGGGTTTGAATCGCTTAAGAAAAATAACTAAAATGCAAAAACGAAAAGTTTGTTGCTTTAATGTGACTAGCTTAGTTATGGCTATCATATCAAAACATTTTGTAAGTCTAACATGAAGAAAAGCTGCCCTTTTTATAGTGTGACCAACCCCCCGTTAATTTTAATTGCCACCACATCAAATTTCGGTGTAATTTGTTATTAAGCCTGGTCACATTAGACTTATGTTCCACATTGAGGTAATATATGACGACGAAATCTAAATTACTCACTTTGCAGTTCTTTAAAGGGCTTGAAGCGCTTCAAGTATCACTACTGTGAGAACTAAAGATCTCGAGAAGTAAACGGAAATATATTAGTTACAAATTCTGTATGCAGACTTAATCTGTTAAGTGGAAAATGAAGGAAACATAACTTCCGTACGTTCCAAAACCAGAACCGAACTAGATCAGTCTGAATTCCCTGGTTAAGGGTTATACTGAAATCCCTTTCGGTAAGAAATTATTTTTTTCTGAGATCGTTCAGAAACGATCGATTTACCCACAATATGTCAATCGTTCGAATTGAGAAAGAAGAGTGTGAGAGTCGTATGACTTCAGTATAGAAATCGTGTTTTTTAAGCATTTAATAATGTTATAAGAGGGAGGGAAGAGTAATCTTCTTACGGACCAAATGCGTTCTACAAACTTGCCATCCAATAACAAAGATACTAAACTTACTGCACACGCTTTTAAAATCCCAAGTATTAATATCAACATCTGCAGACAATTTGAAACCTGAACTCAGCAGCAAAGTCTTCTGATGAAAGTCCTTGCTGAGGAATATATACGATTACAACTTAAGCATTTATGTAATTCTTTAATAAATTTATAAATATTTCATTTAAAAATTTTCAAACTTGCTTCTCATACTTTTAATCCTTTTTCCTTGGCTCTGTCTTATTCCTTATGCTCACTTTGCCCTTGACTTTTCGAGCGACTCTCGCGGTAGGATAAAATTTACAACCTTACCTGTGCGCGCTCGCCACTAATCCCTTATCCCTGTGACGCATGTAGTACGGGCTGCCTGAGAATGCCATTGCACTGATGCTGCTGCTGCTGCTCCATAGCTCACATATCTCTCATTCCCCTGCCGCGGTGGAAAACAATGGCCTGGCTTTCAGGCGAAACTACCTGACCCGAAATCCGGAAAACAAAAGCCAACTGCAACACACGCATTGCACCTGGTGTGGGACCATGGAAAGACACTGGTATGACATGGGATGGGATGGACCAACACACGCCTCTCCGAGTTTTTATGAATTTGTGAAACATTTTATAACTTTACATGGAATGATATTTTATTTGTTTAACCTCGAAACAAAGTTGAACAGGGAGACCCCAAGCAGCGACAAATTAAATAATGCCCAAGCTTTTTTTTAATATTTTTTTTGTAGAGATATTTGATGAACCCACACAAAGAGATAAAGATAAGCATTGCGTCGGCACTTGAGGCGCCATTGTAATAATAAAGCGCCCAAAAAATCAAGTCTAAATCAAATAGAGCATCATAATCTCGGCGAGGTAAGCGAGGGACACTTGATCATCATCTTCAAAAAAATTAAAATGAATGTGTGGCATAAATTGAATTTGATTGTTCAAGTAGTCAAGTTGTCTGTCTTCTCTATATCTCGGGGTATCTAATGTAAATCAGAGGGCCGGATTCAAATTCAACTCTCAAAAACAGCTGCTACACTTCATTACCATAAGGTTTGTGTTTGTGGCTTCCATTTCTATATGCAATTTGATGTGTTATTATCAAACTGAAAATTCAAATTGTTTACAAACGCCCCCGACAAGCAGCAGCAGCGGAGGCAAACAAAACCCAAACAACACTTGGAGAGCTGCAAAAGTGACACTTCTAAGAGATTAAAGTGACATGTAGTGGCCTGTCCTGAGTTGGGGACTGCCGACAACACCTTCTCCATGCTCGCTGGCATTGAAGAAAGTTGAGGCGGGCATGAGAAATGGAATTACGAGTATTTGTTGTGCTCGGTGCTTGTGCTCTGCTGCTCTATGCATAGATTAATAAATTATAAGCCAGTTTGAAGGAGGGGGAGACGAGAGTCCGTCACTCTGCTTACACTGGGAAAACAGTTAGGAATTTTCATTAAAATGTAAATGTAATATCCTAGTTTAAATGGGTTTTAAAACGCTTTTGAACCGGGCTCAACACATCCCTTGGGCCATATCTCAGGACACATTTCAGACTGAAACAGCCTAAATAGTTTGTACAAAAATTTGCTCTCAGTGTAATACCATTTTGTTCTGCTCTGCTTTCTTTTCACTCAACTCCTGAGGGACACATCACTCTTTTTCTTTGGTTATCCCCTTTTGGCTCTGTGGATGTGAATGTGGAGCAATTAATGTTTGTGTTTTGTCATTTCAAGCCCAAGCTTTGACTGTGTGTTGCTCTTGTTGTTGTTGTTATTATTCTTCTTACATTTTATGCACATAATTAAGCCGGTGTATCCGTAAAAGTATGCGACATTTCCGGCTTCAGTCAGAAAAGAGTTGCCTTAATACAATTCATTGTGCATTGACCACGATGCTTTTAGGGGTTTCTTTTCTCTTCCGCCTTTTAGGTGACATTTCTGTAACGGAGGAGCCGGAGGCTGCGGAAATGCCAAAGCACGAGCAGCTGGAAAAGATTTTTTATCTCAAAGGGAAGTTTGTTTAATTAGTTGAAGATAATCAATATAGATTCACTTTGTGTGGGACTTACCTGCGTAAGCGTGCATTTAAAAATTCCATAATTGGAAATGGTTTCCTTTCCGTTCAAGATAATTATCATTAATAATTGACAGCTCTTTCCTTTCCCTGCGAGATATGAGTAATTATCAGTTGTAAGCGATATGTTAGATTTTCTTTCTTTTTTTTTTTGGGTGAAGATAATTATTGTTTTAAATTGGAAATGATTTTCTGGTGTTCGGAAAATGAAACTATCAGCTTTTTGATTGTGTTTGGATGGTTTTGCTGATATAAGAGGAATTTGTTGTCGGCGTTTTAAAGACTAAATATGGTTTATACTTGAGGTGAGTTGTTGGTTAATTGTGACATTGAAGGTTATAAGTACATGTCTTTCTAAGTTTATGCTACTTAATACTCGAATGCTACAACAACTATTTGCTCAGCTGTAAGATAAGCTTTCAGCATGACCCCAAAGGTTCTATAGCTTCGTCAACTCCAAACGCAAATCTCCTCAGTTTCCTCCATCGCTTTCCCTCCATAATGTGACTGCTAATAATGATGCTGACATCGCAAATCTATTCGCAAAATTTTTCAGCAGTTGCTACTCTGCATCATCGACTAGCTTTGGTACCTTCAACCCAAATCCTTATTCTATTACCCACTCTAACAGCATTCATCCATCTCGGAAATTCGTTCTATTAAAACGTCATATACTCCCGGGCCTGATAATGTACCAAGCTGTGTGCTTAAAAATTGTGCTAATTCTTTATGCTTTCCGCTTTTAAAGCTGTTTAACTTATCTCTTGAACTAGGTGAGTTTCCCAACGATTGGAAAGAATCTTTTGTCTTCCTATTCAAAAAAGGGATCTAAACATCAGTAACAAATTACAGGTGCATTCTAAACTATCGACATTCCTCAACTATTTGAAATGCTTATTACTTCTCAAATACAGCACTCCTGTCGCTCAATTATTTCACAATCTCAGCACGGCTTTTTATGAAAAAACGTTCGGTTTCTACAAACTTGCTTGAGTTTACTTCCATTGTGAATTCGGGTTTCATTAATAAACTGCAAACGGATGTAATTTATACAGATTTTAGCAAGTCTTTCGACTCCGTCAATCATGATCTCCTTCTTCACAAACTGTATCTACTTGGATTTCATCCTAATCTTCTTAACTGGATAAAGGCTTATTTGACAGACCGTGCCCAACGTGTCCGTTTCAATTCTCGCTTTCTGAGTCCATCAGCGTACTCTCTGGAGTTCCCTCAGGGTAGTCATCTTGACCTTTTACTTTTTCCAATCTTTTTCATTAACGACATCCCTTATGTTTTGCTTCACTCACATTCCTTGATGTACGCCGATGACCTAAAACTCTGCTTGTCTTATAACGAACCGATGTGTCCTCTCCTTCTTCAATTGGACTTAAACTCTCTGCATACATGGTGTTCGGTTAATTGCCTCCCACTAAACGCTGAAAAGTGTAAATGTATGACTTTTCATCGCACACAGCCGTATTTTTTTGATTATACGATTGATGGCAAACCTCTCGAACGCATTTACGTGGTTGACGATTTGGGCATACGCTTTGTACCTAAACTAAGCTTTAATAATCACATTTCTGTCATCTCTAACAAAGCAATGGGTGTTCTTGGGTTTATCAAAAGATGGGCCAAGGAATTTAACGATCCGTATCTGACTAAACATTTATACGTCTCACTGGTACGACCAATACTTGAATATGGGTCATGTGTTTGGTCTCCGCACTACCAAAAATATCAATACCAACTTGAATCGATTATGAACCAAATAGTCGCAAAGGGAGGATTGAGGCGAGAGTAGCAGTTAACCATTCATGAACCCGTAGCTGTCCAGAGTGGCAAATACAAGTTAATCCTAGAGAAGTATGATGCCCAAAAAATTTCCCAAATTATTTTAATTTTAAAGTGTTTATAATAAAGTTTGAACCGGCTGAGAATAACTTTCTATATTTGATGTTCAAACTGGTTCGGGCCTTTCTTAAGAAGGCAAATATCTAGCTCTAATTTAACTAACGAATTTCAAATTAATAGCTTAATAATTTCTTATATATAGTTCTGAAGCACTTTTAAACCGGCTCTCTTAAGTACAGAATTGATCTTGAACCATTATTTGTAACTACATATTACATCCAACCTACTGATAAAGTTTCAGGCTTATAGATTATAACATTTCACAAATGTGGCCCTGAACAACTTTTAAACCTGTTAATAAGGGGGTTATCTGGTATATTATTTTATCTAACTCAATACCATTACCCCTAGACTATAAAGATCAGGTTTTGAGCTTGAATAATTATACTCTAATATGCTCTAACTGTAACTGAACTCCGTCATTAATTTCCTTTTGAACCGGTTCAGAGTCTTCAGACATATCATATAATTCTTTCCTATCGACATGAACATTCTGTGACAATTTCATAAAGAGCGCTTACGCAGTTTAGACACCAATAAGGATCATATAGTACATACACATGTACATCATAGTAGAGATTTTATCATTATCGGGAAAAAAATTGGTTCACAACACAAAACCGAACCTGTTGACACCTGGAACTGCGCTTTTACTAAAATGAACTGAACTTTAAACCAAACCACCTTTAAAAAATGTTCTATTCTGAACCTGTTCCGAACCTATATTTCGGTTCGGTTCAACAAAACAAGATGTTGTGGACAGTGTAAAAAGTGGACTCATTTTTAAAAAGGTCTTTTCACATTCAAGCCTGTTCCCGTATCATGCGAAATCGGAATTGTTAAATGTACTCGCTTCCAAAACCCGACTGTGTTTTTCGATTTTAACCCCATTTACCTTCATTCTACCATCTTGATGACACAAAGATTCGCCCAAATTCTTTAATCGTCTTTAAGAAATCACAGCTTTAAACAATTCCGATCAATCGAATTCGGAAACGGGAACAAGCCTGAATATCTTGGTTGTTTATATATATATCAAGGTTGACATTTTTCTTCAAGAACACGTTTCAGTCCACTATATTCAGGTACGTCTGTACATCTAGCGAGAGCGGCACATGGGCCCTGCCCGACTTCGATATATCCGTTACTTAGGGAAAAAATGTCAAAATATGACAAAAGTTGTTGACAAATGCTGGCTTAGGGGATCATGGGCAGATTGGCACCTGTTCATAAGAAAATATGATTACAGCTTAAATTGGTTCTTTGAAGACTGGTAACTTAAATAGCCAACTGTTAAGTTATTTGAAACGTGAACAGCAAAACAAAGTCCGCTGATGAGAGGATAGGGTTATCCTCAAAACAGCGATCATTGTACGGACATACCATTTTGTATTCCAAAATGTTGTAATTAATCTCTTTTGATTTGTGTTGATTATATTGAGTTATAATTAACCACTGACCTTGAGCCAGACAAATGCAAAACTTTGATAGTAGGTATACAAATGTAATTTTCTTGAGATCGATGTCTTTAAAACTTTAGAAGAAGTTATTCATTCGAACTTTCGACAAACTTGATCTACATGCAGACAATAGGAGTCTTCATTTCAAAATTGGTTACTTAAGCTTTTCTAGTCTCTGATATTTAGGTGTTCATATAGACGTAAAGACGGACGGACGGACCCACCCAAAGACAGACATGTCTATATCAACTCGGCTGTTGATACTGATCAAGAATACCCTACTCCAATTAGTTCAGTACTAAAACCCATATCTAAAAGAAGCAAACGTAAAGAAATAGTAGGCCCCGTCTATGTTAAATTCATGTCTGAATAGCAAGTAAAGGCAACCATAATTTCAGTAGCAGACCTTCCGAGTCAGGGCTAATTTAGAACTGAGCCGTTTTATATTGTTACATACATTTGCACGAAACTAGTAAACCCTTTTTACTCTAACTGTAACGGGTACACAACTTTAATCTACAGCCTAGCGATTTTATCTGGGCGGTTATGTGGACGTCTGTCTGTTGCCATTTCATTCAAATTAAATAATAGGCTGTGTTTCTTTTAGTTTATAAAAATCTATTAAGCTAGGGTAAATCATGGGTTAATCATGGTTCCTTTGGCTAATTTTGTCTTGAACCGCGATCTCCGAAAAACTTATTGCAGAGTTCCTGAATACATCATAAATTTTTCTTCGGGCCTGAGTTCCCCTTTTTCTTTTAGTAATAAAATTCAAAAATAACAAAACACTTAAAGGCTGCCCCTCATTCCCATCAACTCAAATACTTTCTAAATTGTTTGATTTGCAAAATAGACGTCAGTTTGCTTTCTTATATTCCCTTACTAGCCATAACAATATTGTTTGCATTTATGTACTCGAACTTTATCTACTCCTACTTCAGCCTCCAATGCCGTAAGCCATACACACACAAATCTTCTTTTCTGTTCTGTTAACATATTTTGACGGCTTTGCTGACTTCAGCTTAATCCCTCCTTGAGTGTATACCAACTCCCCCCATTCCTTCAGCCCCGTCAACTAAAGTTTGATAACTGTATAGTATATAGCTTATCTGTCCACGATTTTGACACATGTCATAGGCAATGGGCAAACACAAACATATAACTGCCAACTAGTCAACCTCCAGGCTCAACTCCACCTCTGCCGTCACTTCCCTATAAGCCACAAAAAAACAAATCACTTGAGGGCAACCTCCTCTCGCTCCCGCTTGGCCAAGGAAGGCGCGCAACTTGGCATTATTTGAATTAAGTGCATACTTAAGCGTAATTTATTGGAAAATCCACAAGAGCATTGCCTCAGGGATGGACCAGATTGTGCGCCAGTGGGTTTCTCGGCCCTTTCATAAATCTATTGTTTCTGGGAAGACTTACATACATACTTAGTGGCCTCGGCGTGGCGTCATTAATCTGCACACACCAGGCCTGGCCTGGCCTGGCCATCTCCATAGAGATGTCTGATGACACTCTATCTAACTCAGCTCTTTGCTGTGGTTGGATTTGTACTATTTGAATAGTGTGCGCTTTCTGTTTGTCCAAATGTCACTCTCTTTTTCACTCGCTATCTCAATACAAGCAGCCAGTGCCCTGTGGGTGGTTGACGAAGAGAGGTTAAGGCAAGGCGAAAGATTGGTAACGTATGAAAATAGGGTACACAAATGGTTAATCCAACGACAGGCCCTCTCCTACTTCCCCATCTTCAAGAACGAGTTATTGGCATGCATTGAATTTGCTTTGGAATTTTCTGTGTTCTCTGTGCGAGCCGCCCAAGTAGGAATAAAGTCGGGCCAAAAGAGTAGACAATCAGCGGCATGTATAGAATTTCACTGATTTATGTTTTCATATGAGTAGAGCAATCCCCTCAAGGCAGCCCAACCGACCCAGTCTCCGGTCGGGTGACAATGCAGTGATTACATCTTTTGAGTAAGAAGCATCCACTCTCCAACCACCCACTCCACCACTTCCGTGATGTGAAAGGCATGCCTTTGCTGCAGAAAAATGTTTTCCTTTTACCCAGCACAGAGCAATGATAAATTTTTGATTAAAGGCCCCTGGTATGGATAGGTTGGATAGGTTGGGTTCCCATACGAGCTTATTGAATTTACGTTGATTGCCAGTTGAGAAAATGTGACAGGCATCAAATTGTTGATTACTCCCGTCAGTTAGCTTAAATCAATCGCTGCTTGTCAGCCCATCCAAATGTTAATTTAAACAATTAATTTCAATTTCAATCTATTTACCATGAGAAAATCCGCTTCTCTTTAACATGTCAATTTTGCAAATTGAATATACCAAACCATGACAGACCCGAAAAAGAAGAGGACGGGACAGGTCAGGCGGGAGATGAGCAAGTGCAGGAAGTGTGCCAGTCAACGGACCACACAGTTTGTGCTCCTCTCTCGCTCTCTCATCAACTAAATATAGATCGTATGTGTTCTAGGGGAAGTGGTTAGACAGTTGAGTACCAGAGATGTCACACTCTTTCAGTGAGAAATGGGCAAGTACATACAGATGTAAATTAAGATGGGCAAGTACTTGGAAAGATTCATTAGATGGGAAGAGCACAATTTAATTGGGCCAAAGTGATCACTTAAGTTCTTAAATATGATTTGTGATTGTTTATGGTATGAGGGCACAGATTAGGGTAGGCTGTTGATGGTAGAAAGGGGGGATAGGAAAAGGGGACCAAAAGCAAATTTTCTACGATTTAACTAGATGATTATATCTGGAATGCCATTTGAGGGAAAGAAAGAAGGAATTTAGATTCTGCAATGCCAATTTATGAGACTTTTTGTAAGTATCTTTGATTACTTTTACTTATGTTAGAATTTTAGCAGGCTGCAGAGATGACCTGCTCACTTTGTTCTTTGTTGTTGCGTTGCTATTTTTATCTCACCAGGGTTTCTTTATGCTTTGGTGAATAGAAAATAGTCTTTGAATATAAATCGGATAAATGGGAAAGTGTCTTGGGCAATTGATCAGGTAACTAATTAAATATTTAAAAAATCGAATAAAATGAACTTAAAATAGCGATGTTCGATCCTATGAAACAAGAGAGGGATAGCTTGTAATCAGCAATTGTAAATATCATTTAGAAATACAGATCTGCTTATGAACTAATTGGTTCTGTTCCCATAAAATGGTTCTTGAAAAGTATTGTTTGTACAAAAAAGTTTTAAAGGATTTCTTAAAGGTGGCGTCACTAGTATTAAATCGAATCGAGCAATGTTGCAACCAACTTCATATTGTTGCATAATTATTTGATTTTGGGTAAGCAACATAGTTTTGCCGGAAAGTTAATTTTTCTGCTTTGGAATAAAAATGCATATAAAGAAAGCAGCGTTCGATGGCAAGAAGTTTACGAGGAACATGTTTCATGGACTTCCACATGTGAGTTTTGGTATAGACGTCAAAGTCGACGCCAAAGAAGAAAGGTTATGCTCTGTATTTGGTGGGATCTATTGGGCGGGGTGTACTACAGCTGCTACAACCGGGGAAAACCATCACAGGGCAACTCTCCCGAACTGAATTGATGCGTTTGAGCCAAGCCTTGTAGCAAAATCTTTCAGAGTATGAGCGAAGGAAATGGGAATTTTGCAACATGAAAATAATTTTGCCACCGTATAGCCCAGACATTGCCCCTTCCGTCTATTTGTTTTCCTCGATGACGCATGGCCATCAGGATCAGCAATTAAGCTCTTTTGAAAAACTTCAAACTTGGATGGCATTTGACAATGTTTTGAGAAATTAATTTGTAACAAATTTTTTTTACCATAAAGCTTCAAAGTTATACAAAATCTTTTCAAACTTTTTTGTACAGGTAGTAACAAAATCAACTCGATTCCAACTGATTAAACCAGTGGTGCCTAAAGAAAGCCTATCCCATCGTGGGATAGAATCTCCATAACTCCGCGTCGCAGCCGACAAGGGGGGGCGGCGCGCGGGGCGGGCGGGGGGGCGTGGGGGCGCCCGGCGGGGGGGGGCCGGGGGGCGGTCGCCAGCGGCGTGGGAGAGAGGAAGTACGCGATGTGTTCTATAAATTACACTCTTGGCGGCTTGCTCTCTCACGAAGTCTTTTCTTCTCTCACGAGGCATTTGTTCGTTTGCTTGTTGCTCATGTTTGACGTCATGACGTTTACTTCATGTGTCGCTGCTACGCACACAAGCGCAAAGCTTGATAATGCGAGTTTAGGCACCACTGGATTAAACCCAATGTTCCAATGTTCTCGGTTTTATCCCTCTAAGTATTTCTTTGGTTTGGCATTGTAGACCGATTTCGTACTCAATCCAAGAAATTGTGTGCTTCAACTCAGTTTGAAACATTTTTGATTCAAGCATTTCCCTTATTATTTCCATAATCTTATCGTGTTTGGATTTAAGCATAATTCATACTTAATTTAAGTATATCCAAGAACACAACTTATGTAACGGTATAAATTCCACCTCTGTTTTTTAATGAGATCAGCTTTCCATGAAAGAACATTAAATGGCTCCCACCATCATTTTCCAGGATATGTTTGATCATTTGCCGGGTTCCTGCTTGTTTTTCCCACCTTGCGCGCTGAGAAACATATGCTAGGTGTGTCTGAAAGAATAAAAAAAACTATGGGTGATTAGTCTTCCACAGTAGCAGGTGTTTTACGCAAGGCCAGACCTTTTTTCTTTAAAAAGGGCAAGTCAAAGGTAATTGTGACACAAGAGAAATAAATTTCATATAATTAAGAGAAGGTAATATATCATGCAACTTGGAAATTTGTGGAACTTCTTTGCCCCCTCTCGTATGTCAAGCTGCCACTTTATTTCCTTATTTTATTTATTTTGTGTTGTGTTGACTTAAGTGAAATAAAGCAGTGGAATATATTTATATCACAATCACTAACAATTTCCTGCTGCCGCTTGTCTTTTCGTTTTTTCTTTTATTTATTTTTATTTTTGCCGAATTTATAGATAATTTTTCATGATTTTCCACTCCACTCTCTCGTTGCAGATGCTCCGTGCTGCAGCAGCAGGTCGTATGCAGAGACAGAGCTGTTGTCGACGGGGTCGGCAATGATGCTGATGATGATGAAGTTGCTGCTGCCCAGGCGAGGCTAACTGCTGACAAGCAAAGTGCATTTCCGCTGGCTACCTAAGGCTGAGGAAATATTCTACCTACTTAACTACCTACTACTCGTTAGATTCCCACTCGCCACTCGCTCTAAAATTCAAAAACAAGCCCTCGCCCTCAAGCGCAGCTGCTTTATCAGTTCTGTCCAGACAAGCGGTCACAACGGTCTGCAAAATTGAAAAGAAAAAAACAAATAAAGTGAGCGCCGGGAGCGCAGCGCGTTAAACGGGCAAACGCGCACCGAATCAGAACCAGAGCCCGCTGCTCGTGCTCGACGCAAACAATCAATAGAAACGAAATCGAGGCCATCAATCCTTTTTGCCCCATACAAATATTTATTTAATCGTGATTGCTGTTGACAAAGTGGCGTCCGTACACGCACCGCCCGATACTTTCAATTAGGCACGTTGCTTTTAAATGTGCCACAATGGCATCGCCGTCCAGGACGACGACGACGACGCCGCGGCGAAAACGTTGCAAAGGATTAGTGCTGATCCCGCTGCTATTTCAGCTGCTCCTGCTCACGCTAACTACCATCAAGGCTGAGCCGTATGCCGGCGGCTTTGGCAGCGCTGCAGTGTCCAGCGGCGGCCTTGGTTCCGTTGGCATACACATACCCGGCGGAGGGGTGGGCGTCATCACTGAGGCCAGATGCCCGCGGGTTTGCTCCTGTAGTGGATTAACCGTCGACTGTTCGCATCGTGGATTAACACAAGTGCCGCGCAAAATTTCAGCGGATGTGGAGAGACTGTAAGTAAAATTGACTAGAAATTTTAGTTTAAATATTAATTTTTGAGTTCTTGGAAATCAAGAGGAAATTGTTTACACAAACCATTTGGGGTTTACCCTTAGGCAAGTCCATACAACTGACAGCTTAGGAGGGGGGGATATTTGATTATCCTATATCTGACAAATTCTGTCATTGGCTTTTCATCATAAATCATTTTAAGCTGCCGGAACGCAAGCAAATCATCAAATTTTATTACCAAAGTCATTTTCGACATTTCATTGATAGAGATTACTTAAGCTAAGATCCCACATTTTTATGAAAATTTTACTAATAGGCCAACTTAGGAAACTTTTCGGCTTTTTTCGATCAAGTTGTTTACGTATTGAACCATAGTTTTAGTTTTAAGAAGCGCAAAATCTGTAATCATGGCTATTTAGCTAAATTTTTATGAAAATTTGGTCAAATGCTTTGCTTATGACACTGATTTACTAACTTAAAACGAAGTGAAATTCTGCCTATGGGGACCTTTTTCATTCTAAGATTCCGACTTAACAACATTAAATGTGGTTGATAAAAGTCTTGTTCATCAAGAATATCGTTAAAAAAGTCCGTTAAAGTCGTAAGGTAGGTGGACATACTTCTTCTGTTCTTCCTGTAGTATCTGTTCAGTATTTGGTACAACAGTTAGTTGAACAATGCACGGAGGGAAACACTTAGACGGTTTATTATGGCCGTTTTAATCCTTTGTAATACAGGTACTTATGTCTGTCCGTTTGTTCGTAACAGGCTTTAGAAATGGTACATGCTAGAGGATTGACATGTATGGAACGAATATTAATTAGACTTGCGGGCTGATCAAGTTAATTTTAAATTTTTGCCTCGCCTCCAAATTCCCCAACATTGTAGCTAGATGTATTGTACAGGGTGGTCCATCTAGTGTTTGGAATTTGAACTATTCATAATTTGACTTTAAAAACGTCAAATGTCATTTGGAAAGCGACTAATATTTAGTAAAAACTTTGACAGTTACGAAATGGGTCGCTATTCGCTTGAAGAAAGTTGAGAAATATTAAAAACATATTTCCAAAGTGGTGAGTCCTCGACTCAAACTGTAGGAAATTTGGAAAAAAAACATTTAACAAAAAAAAATCAAATTGTGGATCAATTCGTGAAGCGAGTTCGTGAAACTGGATTGTTGGTGGATAATCCAACCCGTGTACGTACTCGTCCGGTGCGCTCGACCAAAAACATTGCCAAGTCAGCCGTGGTGGTCATTTGACCGAAATTGTTTTTCATAAATAAATGACATGAACCAACCTTTCCAATAAACGTCAACCTTTGAAAAATATCGAGCCGCTTTTTTTTTGCAAAATTAAATTCCAATTTTTTAAATGGACCACCCTGTACCATTTAAGACATATTTAGTAATCAGCATTATTTATCAATTTGTCAAAAGATTGGAAAAGATCAGATGAATTATAGACATCACTGTAGCAAAATACATACATATAAGCATACTGTTTCCTAGTAGTGTTGTTTTGTTCATTAGTAGACAGCGGACTATGCATATTTTTAAAAAGATCTCAATCCTAGTAGGTCAAAATAGAGTACCCAAAATGACAAAAATTGGTTTAAAAATGTACTCCTAACATGTAATTTACAGCCTACTAGGATTAAAATCGGTTGCAAAATATACAAAATCCACTTTCTATTTATAAGTGAATGAACATGAGTGAAAATGAGTGAAATTTTTTGTTCAGTGAATCTAATTAGATTTAGAATTAATAAGATAGTAAGATAAGTTCATTGAGAGTTATTCAGTCACTCTTGATCAGTGATTTGTTCAATCTCTCTTGCTCAGTGACTTGTTAGGTGACTTGTTTAGTCAACCTTGCACAGTGACTTGTTCCGTCACTTTTTCTGTCACTTGTTTACTGACCTGTTCATTGACTGTTATTTGTTCTCAATGTATGGTAACACTGTTTACAGCAACATGCTGGTGTGGTAGTATCAATCAAGCAACTGAACCAATAAAGCGCATTCATAAAATTCTTAATTTGATTGGTGAGAGACATTTCGTTAAGCATGTCGGGAACAACAAAGAAAAATCTGCAGCTCTTCTGAAGTCTACAAGGAAGTATCGAACCGACGATTTACCGACCTCAAACAACAAAACACAAATACTCTCATGCGGATCAAAATAGGGTGGCGCTCACGGCAGTCGGGCTAGTCGTTTTCATTTTAATCTATTATAAAGAATAAATGACAAGAATCAGCACGGAATCGATCGACGTCACACTAAAAGCAAGTAATCGCATCACAAAAATAAATCACATAGGTATCCAAGTCTTAAAAATTAATATTGTAACTTTTATTTATTTTTAACTTTTATGTTAAGTACTTTGAGCCAAACACAAGGCACTAAATTGCAGCAAATGGTTTAAATTTATGTGATTTTTACACAAACAAAAGCGAAGGTCACACAAAAAGGAGATTTTTTCAAAACGATGATATTTACTGAGTTGGCAGCACACTGAGCAATTAGTGGCTTCGTGAGGTACTTTTTAGGAAAAATGTTGAAATTTGGCGCAATAAAATATTTCCAACAAATATAATTAAATTTTAATCGGCGTAACGAGGCCACAAAGTTTAAACTAAAAGTTCCACATTCGCCTTAAGCTGCTTCAAAATTTCAACAATGAAATCTTTCCTATATGCGTTGGGTTCTCAATGTTTAAAATTTGTTTAACTATTGCGATTTTGATAAAAAAAAAATTCCCAATATTGAACAAAAAGGGAAAACTTATGAAAAACTTTGGAGCCTCTTCGCGTCCATTATAACATAACTTTAACAACTTATTCTTTATTCCACGTTGAATATAAATACACCATAAACTAACGAATCAAGGGGCGCCCGTATGACCTTACATTTCTCATCCAAAAAAAGCAGTCTAGTGAACATGTATGTATTTCCCAACACTATTTCCTAAGTGCAAAGTAATTCATAGTCGGGCTTGAACGACTTTCTTATTTGTTATACTCTGTACCGAAGGTACATAGAGTATATTAAGTTTGTGCAAAAGTATGTAACAGGGAGAAGGAATCATTTCCGACCCTATAAAGTATATATATTCTTGATCAGCATCAACAGCCGAGTCGATATAGCCATGTCCGTATGTCCGTCTGTCCGTCCGTCCGTATGAACAAACAGATCTCAGAGATGGTAAGAGATAGAGGTTTGGCATGTATGGGACAAATGCTTCTTATACTTGCAGGCAGATCAAGTTTATTTTCAATTTTTGCCACGCCCCCTCCCGCCACCGCAATATGGAAAAAACGTCATATCTCACACAGTTTTGTAGATAGGTAGATAGATGATTTGTACCTTCTAGAGATAGTTAGTCATTAGCAATATGTATCGATTTGCCGAAAAAATTATAATGATCAGATGAGCGGTTCTCAAGTTATGATCAAATATGTGAATTCGGGCTTGACCGACTTTCTCACTTGTTTTTTTAGAGTTTAATGTTAGTTTGTTCTAAAGAACAAAGGTCCGATAATAATGGCTTCCACTGATTTTGAACAGTAATTTGGTAAATAATCTTTAATATTTCAATTTTCAAATTGTGTATGATTGAATTAATAACGTTAGAAAAGTTCCTAGGCAAATGGACTTGGACCACTGCTTAAGTGCACCTAAAGTTTATGTTCTAGTATAAAATTTACATATTCTTGCACGCAAATTAAGGCCGCTAGTATAAACTAAGCAGCTAACTATTGAAGAAACAATTGAATCAAGTTGCGGGCACTAAAACCAAAAAATGTAGCTAAGTATAGATGCAGCTAGGGGAATTTTATTTTCGAAATCAACGAATTTTCAGTATTGTTTTATCTAAAAATGGTTTTCAATAAATTTAAATTGACTTCCTTTGATTGCATCTGCCAAATGGCATGACAAATTCCTTCTGTCTGTCTGTCTATCGGCAATTGTTTAAATATTACAATAATAATACAGACCAGACGCACGCACATGCCGGTCGCCCGTTCCAAATCCCAAGTCCCGGGGTTGCCCTGCTCTGGCACTGTATTTATTTTAAAATCAGCATAGACAAACAACAGCAACGGGCACTTGGGCAAATAAAGCCGTGACCATGTCGTGTCGATAACGACAAAACAAATGAATGGAATGGAATGGAAGCGAGCCGAAGGGACGGGACGGGCGAGGCCAAAGCCAATCTCCGACTTGGTCATACATTAAATCGCCATTAAGTTTATTAATTGTCGCCGAAGGAGTCCCATAAGCGCATCAGGGGATTGGCCACAATTGTTGCATGCATCTCGGTCGGAGTGCGAGTCAAATGCATTAAGAGTGCCGCGGTGCCGAGTCCGCGGTCCGTCGTCTGCCATCGTTCACAGCGTCGCCACATAAATTAACGTGCCGGCAATTAGCAAGTGTATGCAAAATGCCCCAGCCGCAGTCAGAGCCCAGAGCCACCCCTTCACGGCGACCTGGCTGCAGTATTTTTTCTACATAAATTAATAACAGATATCAGCGGTAAGCGGCAAACAGCAACAACAACCACATTATAGCCCAGTTATAAGCAGTCGGGCCGGCTGACATGGCAAATGCTGCTGCTCGCTCTCAACGCCTGAGTAGTCAAATAGCGCTCAGGGACACATTTGTTTTTATGCAATGAAAAATGCTGAAAACGAACTGAAAACGTATCAGCATGGCACGACATATTTGCATTTTAAAACAGCAACTTGCACACAAGAACTGTCAGGCTTGAGAATGATTTGAGTGACATTTTCGGTAAAAGGAAATGTGTCAAGAGACTTAAGAACAGCTTAAAAACAGAGACGAAGGTGTGGAAATGATGGAAAGACCCCAATAAGAATTATGTTGCCATTGCTGGAAGATTATAAATTCTAAAAGAGAGAAAGGAATAGGTGGGGGTAAGCTTCCAAATGGAAGGTATTAGAATTTGATATGAATCGATGGCAAATATTTCGAGTGTCTTACCCATTGTTGTCTGATTAGTTTGAAAATTGAAAAGAAATATGAAATATTTCAACTCTTAATTACTTAATGATTGATTTTGTATTGCGAAATATGTGTTCAAATTTTATTATGTAAAAAAAACCCAGGATACACATAAATCAAATTAATAAAACTTGTTTTTGGCCAAATGGCAAATGTCAAACGTTTTCAAGAGGTAAAATAACAAGAAATGTGGTGACACAAGTGACACCTGTTTTTTTTTATGATAAAAAATTTACATAATTTGCAGAAAACCAACATGTCCTCAATTGATATGCCTTGGTGTATTATCAGACCTGTTACAAATTCCAAACGATTGCAATTCCAAATTGTTTTTATTGTAACTATCCGGAAAGCTGAAAATTTAAGATTGTAAATTGTAGATTCCAGGCACACTAAATGGAATGCGTTTGAAATTTCGAAAATAGCTAGCTTTTAGTGTGGGAAGATTTGATATAACCTCACTAATTTACAAGCACTCTTGACATTGAGAAACGGGTATGTCTAAAATCAGTTTTTAAGGGGTTTCAACTGCATGTTCAGGCGGCGAGAATTATTGATGTGCAGGAACAAAAAGAAGTCAGGTGTTTAAGTCGGACGATCTTGAGCGAGCCTGTCGACTTTTGGGAAAAAAGAGAATTGTCCCGATTCTCTAAAATCGTTCAGCAAGCAAACTGCGCACTTCAGCGGCTCGCGTGATAAAAAGCGTCAACAGCATGAACGTACAACTATTAACCAACTGAACAAAGAAAAAAGAACAAGTGGCGTGAAAACTGAACAAAAAAGCAATTTCAGTTCATTATGCAGTTATGGAAACCATTTAGAAATTAAGACTGGTTCGGTAAAGTGATAGACAAAGGTATTAAAAATTGGTTGACTACATGGAATTTTGGAAGATCTGAAGGAAAATGTGAAGGAGGAAGGCTACTATACGGTTCGGTTGTTTGGGCCATTTATATTATCATGGCCATTCCCGTTCTTTGAGATCGATATTATGCCCGAATATTTTATTCCTATTTCCTCAAATCGGCTAGACACTTCGAGGAATTTGAATGTTTAGGCTGCATTCACGCTGTTTGACGAATGAGACATGATAATCTCTGATTCTACTATGAATTTGACAAACTATTAACATTTAAAACATAACCAAAAGCAGGACTACTAGACTATCATGTATCATTCGTCAACCAGTGTAGACGCAGCCTTATTGAAAAAAATTTTGAGCTTGTGTACCGAATTTCTAAATCAGTGTTTTACAATAGCTAAAAAATTACACTTTTATACCATCATTTTTTTAGAACTTGTTATCAGGATTAAATTTACCTTAGAATTTAGATAGATCTAATTCTCAGAATATCACGTATTCTGCATCCTACTTCCAAAAACTTTAACAATTTCGCGCACATATAGAAATAAGAATCTTTCCATCCATATGATTTCGTTCCAAATGAGTCAAGTTGTAAATCAAAATTTGACATAATCTATAAATAAGATATTGAAAAAACTGTTAGAATGGAGAGGATGAAGACAAAAGAATTAATTTCGAATTCTAAAAAGTAACGTCTTAGAAATAAACGAAATTTTATACTGGGAACGAAAGTACGCTAAGAATTATTGATCCAAGAGTGAATTTCTTAATCAAAGTTTAAATTTTCTCTTCTCCGATTCCGTTCTGTTACTTCTTATCATACCCTGTCACCATTATAAACCAAATTGACAGTGTGTTAGCTTGCTTTCAAGTAAAAACGAGAACGTAAGGTTAAGTCGGCTCTAACCGACTTCGATATACCCGTTACTCATGAAAAAACATGCTTTACAGTGTTCCTTAGTGTGACCATCCGAAAAGTGTGCAACATTTTTTTAGTGTGGGAGGGGTGGTAGCGGGGGCGCTTGGTTCACTTTTTTGCTCATAACTTGAGAACCGTTCATCCGATCTTTATCATTCTTTCGTCAAACCGATTCATTTTGCTAATTACTAACTATCTCTAGAAGGTACGAATCGTCAATCTTAACAACTGTAGGAGATATAACGTTTTTTCCAAATTGCGGGGGCGGGAGGGGGCGTGGCCAAAATTTGAAACAAACTTGATCTGCGTGCAGACAAAAGAAGCATTTGTCCCATACATGTCAAACCTCTATCTCTTACCATCTCTGAGATCTAGGTGTTCATACAGACAGACGGACGGACGGACAGACGGACAAGGCTAAATCGTCTCGGCTGTTGATGCTGATCAAGAATATATATGCTTTATATGGTCGGAAATGATTCCTTCTGCCTGTACATACATTTGCACGACTTTAGTATACCCTTTTTACTCTACGAGTAACGGGTATAAATACTTTCTAATTCAGTAACATACATTTTTTTGAACTCCCAGATTTTCGAGAAGTTATTGCTATTGGTTTGGGACCCCTTAAAAGGAAGCATTGTGATCACAAGCAGTGATCACTTTAATCAGAAAAGTCTCAATCCTCCTTGCAAACTAGACTCTAGGCTGTTTTTAAAACCAAAAGGATCGCTTCAGAGCCAATGTTTTATGTCGATTACAAAAATTTAATGTGAATCCCAGTGAGATGAAAAAATCCATTTGGCTTTAAAATGAAAATTTCAAGAGAAGGTTTCCATTGGACCGTAATCATTACGTAGGGTACTATTTATATTTCGGGAACTGGTAACACTAATGTCTATAGTTAGAGTCTGGTAAATCCAAAAGAGTTTGACATTTTTAGCATAAACGGTGTCACAACGTTTTGATGTACTAGCGCTATTTGTGTTGTTTGCCACTGAGAGTTGAAATAAATCAATTTGGTTTTAAAACGGAATTTCAAAGGAAGGTTTCTTTGGATTTTTTTCACCACTTTCGACGTGGTGAAACAAGAGTGTGTCGATGAACTCAGTTCTTTGTATGGCATTAAAACACCGTCAAAAATCACGGTATATCGCTGGTATATTTCAGCGACGAATTTCGTGAAGGTCGTCCAAAATCGGTTGCTGTGCCAGAAAACATCGATGCTGTGCGTCAACTGCAAGATCGTCAAGTGACATACCGTGAGATTTGGGCATCCCTAAACATTGGTTTAATCAGCATACATTGCTGGTACATATGTAAGAATTGTACATATCAACACTTGCCGTCAACAGTCGCTCCTGGTACATTTGGTTGGCGTGTCCGCTATTCCGGCACTTAATTTGACAATCGCTCCAAATGCTAAACATGGTTCAACAGACAGCTGGTTACAAAGAAAATTTTCACGAACACCTTGCCGTAAAAAACGGTTTGTTCGTGTTGGATTCCGCCCCAAAAATGGCTTGTGTGGAGTGGTGCAAAAGACGTTTAAAAGATCGTTAGAGGTGGCAAACAATTATATATGTATAGAGCCGGAAGCAAGACAGAAATCAACCGTGTGGGGCCAAGCCAAATCCCACAAAAGTTGTCCGCGCACCAAGCACTGCGAAGCAAATGGTCGCCTGTTTCTTCCTCCGAATGGGTCATGTGGCCAATGTTTTGCTTGAGCAACATAGGACGGTCAATTCTGAGTGGTACACGACCATTTATTTGACGGAAGTCTTCGGAAAAAAAATTTGCAAAACCAACAGCCGAAGACGAATCATTTTCCATCATGACAATGCGAGCTTTCCCACATAACTTCACACCAGCTACTTTTTGGCCAGCCAAAACGTCGAATTTATGGGTCATCTGCCGTACAGCCCTGCACCCAATGATTACTTTATAATCCCAAACATAAAAAAAAACTACGGGGTGAACGTTTTGCGTTTAAAACCCATGTTTTGGAGGTTCCTTAATCGGAGCGAACTAAGGGCTTCCAAAATTGGTTTGAGCGAATGTAAAACTGCATAAGCTGTGGGGAATATTTTGAAAAACCCTAAAGCCATTTTTATTTATAAATGTTTGTTTTTATTTGCTATTCCCGAAATGTAAATAGTACGCCAGCTAGTGAACTCAACAATCAGATCGGCTGGATATATCCCCATGAATCACCCTAATGACACAGAAAACCTACATAACTACATGCACATCGTATGTACATCAAATATTGAACATGTCCACAACTATTGGGCCTGTCAATATGCCCTCCCAACAGCAGGAAAATAAAGAAACCGAAATGAAAAAAGAAAAAAACAATAGCAAAATGCAAACTGGCAGCCCAGCAAATTGTAACCAGGCATCTACCGTTCCTGCCCTCACCCTGGACTTTTTCCATGGCCATTTAATTACACAGCCGAGCAGAGAATGGAACATAGAAGAGCTGACAGGCGGACTGCCAGTCACCCACATACACAGACACACACACACAGAGCTGATTCAATTGACACGACAGCATTTTTGCATATAATTTAGAAGCCCAACCTAACCTAAGCAAACCAAACCAGAGCTCACCCCCTCCCTGCCAACCAGTTCAGTGCCTTTCACACCTCTAAGCAGCCATGGCCCTGCCTGCCAAAGGTGAGCCTAATTTATAGCTGCCAACTTCAAGCTCCGAAAAGGAACAGCTGCACATCAAAGAGAGCAGAAGATGAAATCTAATTGGGGGAGCCACCGAAAGACCAAAAACCAACAAACGACCAATTTTTAATGAAGTTAAATGTTAAATGTTTAATTATATAGCAAAAAAATTATGCACGAGCTTTAAAAACAAATTACATAAAAAGAAGACGACGAAGAGAAAAAAAGCCCGTCAGCTTGAAAAATGTCTGGCAATTAAGCCAAAGACTTTTGCTTTTGTTTTGTTTTTTTTTTTTACAGAAAACAAATCTTTCAAATAATCTTTACAGTCGTATCAAATGATGAGACTTGGTGTAATCAGTTGGATCTAAGCCAAGATAGATAGAGAAGGAAGAGAGAGGGATGCCCACATCTTGTAGAGATATTAAGCTCATTAAAAATATATGCATGGAAAGGGGGGCAGTGGAGTCGAACAAAAGGGGATGCGGAATTATTTGGCAAAGTATGGATTCTTCCAAGGGTCCACTTTTGAACCGGTTTTAAACCACTTTCGAACCGGTTCATAGACTTAAAACATAGCGTTGCCTTTGACAGTTTCCGGGTGATTGAAATTCCATCTTTTTCAGTTTTCCATTAATTTCATTCTTAACTTCAGAACTCTTGAGCCCCCACCCAGTTGTAGCAAATTCCTGTCTACGCTTATGTCTGCCTGCGGAGAGCAGAGGAGACTCTAAAGACTCTTGGACGACTGTGTTCACGAACTTGCCTCGCAACTTGATGCGAGATTCATTAAGGCTTAAGTTGAAAAAATATTTTTACGAAGGTCTTACTACCTGTTCGACGCAAACCTTACTCAAAAAGCAACAACAGCAGCGGCAGCTGAGCCTCAGACGGTGTTGCGCATGCGCATTCGCTTCAGTTGCCCGTGCCTGGGTCTGTGCTGGTGCCGCCCGTATGTACGAGTACGAGTATGTTTGCCCATTTGCTCTTTTGTATCTCTCTTGCATTTCATTGTTATGACATCTACAGGTAACAAATTTTGTGTTTCTTCGTCTGTCTGCACCAAAAGAAATACAAAAACCGAAACGAGTTCCTCTTCCTTCGCTGTGTTCGGCCACGGCAGGGCTTGCATGTAAAATGATTAAATATCATATTTTTGTGTTATCAGACAAAAAGGCAGCCACACATCAGCTCCCCTGCCAGGCAGCTGGTAACCGTATCTCAAATCTCTTGCTGTTGTTGTTCTTCTTGTCTTACAAGCAATTAAAAAAAAGTATTATCATTTTATATTGATTAGCCACTACTTTTTGGGATTGCCACAATATTACAGCCATTTTTAATCAACATTTTTTTCATGTTTTTCTTTTTTCTTTGCAGCGATTTGCAGGGCAATAATTTGACGGTGATATATGAGACGGATTTTCAACGCCTGACCAAGCTACGAATGCTGTGAGTATTGATGATGCGATGTTAAGGAAGCATTTAAAAGATATGAGGCCATAAACTTGATCATATTAATGTGTGGGCCAGATAGGAAGTTGGAATTTGTGTGGTAAACTACAAAAATATAGCCTTAGCTGTGTTTACGGCTGAGTGGTTCAATTAATGTTTAGCACCGCAAAAAGATTGTTGAAAGTAGCCTTGAAGGATTTTTTAAAGGCCTGATTTTAGACAAAAAACATTTCCTGGGTGTGCAAATACATTTTTAGGGGTTTTTTTAAACAACTTTGAGCAATTGATGTTGTTGTATTTTACTTAAAATACTGTCGTTAGCTGCGACTTTTACCCATCTTTCTGGCAGCATAAACTATCGAATTGAACAAGCTGCTTGTTGAAACAATTTTTAAATTCTTCAAATTAATGGAGTTTCTGTATAACCAGACCTTGTGCCATTGATCGAAACCAGTGATAATCTAAAGAAGCAATAAATTTCGATTAGTTTTCGACATCTAGAGCTAAATGTTGACTATAAATGCAAAAAAAAAATATAATGACACGAGACTTGATCCTAATGTAAAATTTCACGCTGAATTCAAATCTGCTCTCAGATATGTCAAAAGTAGAACGGTTCTTGAGATATCGCTAAATTTTCCATTTTAGTGTTTTGAAAAAAGGTAGGTCTACTAAAATGCCATTTTCTCTGGTTTTAGTCCACCGATATGTATAAAGGGAACAAAAATAAAAGATAATAAAATTATTTCTTAAACAAACTACAGCTGTTTAAAATCCAATCATAAATGACGAAGTTATGACACTTCAAAGTTGGATTTTGGAAAAAATTTTGATAATTTTTAATTTTTTGCTGCCTTTCATTAAGTTTTTTTCAATCTTACCATAAAAATTGCTCAGGTCTCGGATATTGACAGGATTGGGTAATCTCTTACGAACATTTTTTGCCCTTGGTCATCAAAATCGGATGAAAAATAAACGCTATATTCACAATTAAGTAAACATACCTCTTTTTGAGAGTTTTATTAATTGTTGTTTTGCATGCAAAAAACAGTGACTAAAACAGTGACAAAACAGTGACTAACACAGTGACCAAAACAGTGACCAAAACAGTGACTAAAACAGTGACCAAACAGTGACTAATACAGTGACCAAAACAGTGACTAAAACAGTGACCAAACACTGACTAAATCATTGACTAAAACAGTGACAAAATCAGTGACTAAAACAGTGACTATCCATCGTAAAGAGCTTCTCTCGTATCGGGTGTTCTACGACGCCCACTCTTTTTTATCCAAAATTTTACAAACTTCAACATGAGTTGCTCAAAGCGAACATTTCACTGCAAAAATGATCCAAGCAAGTTTTGCTTTATTTGTGGAGGATTTTCATTCGCGAGGCAGAGAATTTTTTGGGGCAATTGCAAAATATTTTTTCTTTATATTTTGGCAAGAAACTAGACTATTGCTGGTTCTTGTTGCGAGAAACACACAGTCTGCACAAAAAACAAAAGCGGTCTACATCATTAGAGTACTTTTATCCAACCTTGAACTGCAATAAAAACTCCTAATGCTCAACGTTTATTCTTATTTGTGACTAAGATGTGATTTTTATACTGAAAAACTAGCCAAAAATCGATATTTTGGTTACATTTCAATGTCAGAGAGGAATTTTTTAAATGGCAGTATCTTAAATTGCTCTCTGATGTGACTTTGTTTTGTTAAGATATTCCTCTGTGACTTATTAAACAAAAAGCGCAGAGTTACGGGTCGGAGAGCATGCAAAACAACAATTAATAATACTCTCAAAAAGAGGTATGTTTACTTAATTGTGAATATAGCGTTTATTTTTCATCCGATTTTGATGACCAAGGGCAAAAAATGTTCGTAAGAGATTACCCCATCCTGTCAATATCTGAGACTTGAGCACTTTTTATGGTAAGATTGAAAAAAACTTAATGAAAGGCAGCAAAAAATTAAAAATTATCAAAATTTTTTCAAAAATCCAACTTTGAAGTGCCATAACTTCGTCATTTATGATTGGATTTTAAACAACTGTGGTTTGTTTAAGAAATAATTTTATTATCTTTAATTTTTGTTCCAGTTTATACATATCGGTGGACTAAAACCAGAGAAAATGGCATTTTAGTAGACCTACCTTTTTTCAAAACACTAAAATTGAAAATTTAGCGATATCTCAAGAACCGTTCTACTTTTGACATATCTGAGAGCAGATTTGAATTCAGCGTGAAATTTTACATAAGGATCAACTATTTAGAAGCCGGGATCAAAAAATTGTTGCATAGTGTTGCAAGCCGGTACGCGATTAAATTCTGTGTGACACTCTGTAAATCTCCGACAGAGACGTTTGATATGATCAAGCAGGCTTACCCAGATGTTGCTTTAGCAAGAAGTGGTGTGTTTCGGTGGCACCAGGCCTTTTTGGAGGGCCGGGAAGAGGTCGCCGATGAAGACCGTGCTGGAAGACCTTCGAATTCGACAAAAACCGACAATGTGATTTGTGTGCGCATCCAAGCAGTATGCACCGCGTCTCTCAGGGCTATTCCGCAGAATGCCTTCCGTGACTCCTTTAATGCTTGGAAATCGCGCTGGCAGCGCTGCATCGACGCTGAAGGAGCCTATTTTGAAAGTTTTTAAGGAATTGTAACGATTGGCTCAATACATTTTTTTTAATCGACTCAGTCCTATTACTTTCCGGACAAACCCTGTATGATATAAGCTGAGCAGCACTTACAATGCACTTGTTGTGCCGTCTGCCAGTGCGAACAGCTGGCACACATGCATTTTGATGTTGTAACTCACTTTGAAGCAAGGCGTGCCCACTACTTTAACCCAACTAGTTTTACCCTTTGGCGGTTAACGTAACCCAGTTGCAAACCATTCGTATGTCCGTTTACAAGAAATTGTTGAAATTATTAAAAAAATGGATGGTTTTAGGATGTTCCACAGCAAATGGAAACAACTCTTATCAGTTTTAAAATGGCTTCGAACCTTTTTACACTGAGCATTCATTCCTATCATTCATGGGATGTTAGATGCGCTCAGTATAATTAGCCTGTTAGCTTCAAAGTGAACACAATTTATGTGCCAAACGAAAATACTTATACTCCTTCTCGTTCCCCCAGCCAACTAACGGACAATCAAATCCATACCATTGAAAAGAATGCTCTGCAAGATTTGGTCTCACTTGAACGACTGTAAGTACAATCTTTTACGTTCTTAAACTAACAAATTTTTCTCTTAAATTATATTTTTAGCTAGTGCATGGAACTTTTGCCACTTTTTACTAACCAAATGCTTTTTTTTAACAAAATATACCAAATAGCTAGCCAAAAAGCATCGTACGAATTCGATTTACGAGTAGTTTGATTGCTACGATATTTCAGTTTGCGTTCTACAAACATATTTATATATTTAACTTTTTGTATCTTTTTCTCGTTTCGTTTTCGACTACTTTCTGTTACGTTTCGTTTTGCGTGCCTAATATGCTCGTACACCAAACCAAATCCAAACACCAAAAACAAACACAAACACTTCCTCCACTCTACTCTAAATCAGACGCCTAAACAACAATCGACTAAAGGCAATACCTGAAAACTTTGTGACAAGTTCAGCGAGTCTTTTGCGATTGTAAGTAATCAAATTAAAAGTAGTCAAGTAGTTGTAGCAAATAGTCTGAAAGTTCCAAACCTATAGAAACTAACTCGATTTATTTCTATTCCATCTACATCAACAACAACAACAACAACCAAATAACAGGGACATCTCGCACAATGTCATTGCCACGGTGGGCCGACGAGTCTTTAAGGGCGCCCAGTCATTGCGCAGTTTGCAGTTGGATAACAATCAAATCACATGTATGGATGAGCATGCCTTTAAGGGTCTGGTGGAACTGGAAATACTGTAAGTATGCCAAAGTAAAGATGAAATGTGGACAGGGGATGGGGTCGGTAACTGCAAAGGTACTTTACTTTACCATACTTTAATATGGAAGCTGAGGTCAAGGAAAGTTTAAGTGAACCGAGTCCGAACGGTTTTTATTTTGGTTATATTCTGGTTAAAAAATATATTTAAATTCTTGAATTTTTGTTAACTTTGAAAAGTTAATCGATTTTTAAAAGACCAAGGAAAACTGGAAAGGGCTAACGAACCAGTACCCCAACCAAAACATAAGTTAATCAAATACTAATGTGAAGTAGTGCAAGTGAAGTGGAACTTACAGTTAAGCCATAACGGGACAGACTCACCCCGAACCGGCCAAGAATGAACTTTAAATTAAGTTTCTCTGTTGATCAACGATCTCAAATTTCTAGTGCGTGGTTATACTTGCCCATCCCTAAAAAAATAAAACATTTACCTTGTTTAACTAGCCCCAGATCGCAGTCAGTAGATAATACATAACTCCCTCTTCCTCTCTCTCTCTCTCCTCACCCTCCTTCCTTCGTTTAGCACACTGAACAACAACAACTTGACCGCCTTGCCGCACAATGCCTTTGGGGGATTGGGACGATTGAGAGCTTTGCGGCTCTCGGATAATCCATTCGCCTGCGATTGCCATTTATCCTGGCTATCGCGCTACCTACGCAGTGCACCGCGCCTAGCTCCATACACACGCTGCCAGTCGCCATCACAGCTGAAGGGCCAAAACGTGGCGGACCTGCACGATCAGGAGTTCAAATGTTCAGGTATGATGCTAACCAAAAATAGACAATAACAAATGTCGTGTGTCCCTCGCGAAATTAATTAGTTTTATATGCCAAAGCGGCAGCAGCAAATACAAAGCATTGTATAAATCATAAACCCAAGTCATATGGGCATCGCCCACAACCAATAACCAGCATTTTGGTGGTGTGTTTGCCAAAACGTTTAACGCCGTCATCGCTTTTTGAAGATGCAGATGCTCAGTTGCTGCTGCTGCGGCTGCGGCTGCTTCGGGCCAAGTACATACACGTTGTAGTAAATGGAAAGCAAAGCCAAAGCCACAGCCAATCCGTGCTCAATGAAGCGGAAAATGTGCTCCAAACGATGCCAATGAAACGAGTTTTGTTGTTGTTTTTGTTGTTGTTATGCTCTGTTGTGGTTTGGCCATTTGGAGGAGTTTTATGGAATTTTGAAAAAGGTTGGCCATTGATATGGCATATGGATTGATGGTTTAGGAGAGGGAAGCAAAATTCTGTGAATGAAATGAAGAAGTATTCAATATAAGGGATAACTTGAAGAATTTTAAAGTCAACTGACAGTTTTGTATGATTTACTTCACCATCAAACTTGATTCATGTTTGGATATCAAATTTTTTATATATTGCTTACTTACTTAAAGACTGGCATAACTCTAAAAACATGATTTTTTATTTTAATGGTGAAGAAATATTCGATGGGATTGAGATGAGAATATGTTGTAATATCATTTTGCAGCAGCGATTGTCCTGCCTTGAGCCAAAAGCGTAAACAGCTTTTCAGGCGCTGGCCAGCGATCGATGAAGTAGGTCAGAGCTGGTTTGCGTCGCACACCAATAAACTTTCCCTGTTTGACCTTGCTCCTGTTGACAAGAGCGACATATCTCAATTGTGCTTCAGTCGATATAGAGAAGATCCTTTGTCTTTCTTATCAATCATAATACTTTCGAATTTCCTTAATCAGCATTTAAATACAGGGATGCAAACCGGTTCTGAACCGAACCGGTTTTAAACCGAACCGAACCTCTTTTTGTGCTCGTGCACCGAACCGTAAACCGAACCGGTGTGTTTTCAAAAATGCTGAGCCGAACCAAAAACCGAAAAACAAAATGGTTCGGTTCGGTTCACTTTAGCTAGATATTGAGTTACTGGCGAATAGTGAGCAAATCAGCAATTAGCTTTAAAATGTTACGAAAATATATGGAAAAGCAGAGTTGTTGTAAAAAACTAAGAACATCAACCTTAATCCAACCAATCCACCCAAAATTGTAATAAGCCAAGTCGTGATTGTATTATCCGTTGGGGGGTCAACTCACATAATACTCAAGCGTTAACTTTTTATACCCTGTACCCATAAAAAATGGGTAAATGGGGATCATGAAGTTGTGCAAATGTAGGTAACAGTGAGAAGGAAACATTTTCGACCCTATAAAGTATATATATTCTTGATCAGCATCAAGAGCCGAGTCGATTTAGCCATGTCCGTCTGTCCGTCCGTCTGTCTGTATGAACGCGTCGATCTCAGAGACTATAAGAGATAGAGATACAAATTTTTGCATGAACATAGGTGTATACCGTACCCTGATCGAGTTTGTTTCAGATTTGCAAAATTTCTCACCTCCCCCTTAAACCGCAAAAAACTGTCAGATCCACAATTTTAAAGTTACAACATCGTGGCTTAGCATATTTTATCTTTGGCATTATATCCACCTGTTCTGAAAAGCGCAACATGATCCGATCTAAAACAACAAAGTTATTCACTTAATAAATTTTGACTTTAAGATTAAGATTATTTCCAGTTGTTTTGAAAATTTATGTATATGTGAAGTGCCAAATATGTCAGAGATTTCTTGGTCAGGTCAAAAGAAAATTGTAATTATTTGACGATTTTGATCCGCTTGGCTTTTAGTAGTCGATTTCAAACCGTGAAAGTTTCTAAACAACTCACAACAACGTCACGAAATTTCGTCAAAACGAAATGAGAACGTTTATACGGAAATTGCCGGCGAAGTTTTGAACATACCAGATTAACTGAAAACCTAAGTCTTTGTTAATGAATAATCTGAACACTTGTATCAAAAATATTTTTCTTTAGTTACCTAAATGAATAAAAAGTGAACCGAACCATAATCGCGGCTCAGTAAGCTCCAAACCAACCATGCAATGAACCGAACCGGCGGTTCAAGAACTGTGTGAACCACTGAACCGAACCAGTCCTTATTTCCGAGTGGTTTGCATCCCTGTTTAAATATATATAAAGTGTTTTATTAGATTTAACGAACCAAGGCATACTAAACAAGGTAGGCGCACTCGGTAACCCATGGAGAATGAGTATTAGAGAGGATCTTTGCTCAGTCGACACCGCTTCTTTCAGAAATGAGTCAGCTGTTGGCTCTCACTTACGCTCCCTATATACTTTTGGGTCAGCTGTTCGCTGTCACTTAAGCTCTTTGGATACATTTGGGAATATAGTCGTCTCGCTCTAACCACAGTGATATTCTACTGGCACTATAGAGTATCTTTTTGGGCACAATAAGTATGTTTTTGGGTACTATCGTTTAGCACCAGCAAAATTGAGAGGCAGCGCAAATTTTCGCTCTAATATTGGCTCCATGGGTAAGCAAACGTTGTCAGCGCATCTCCGCGGACGAATTTTGTATGACACCAAGCGAGTACAGAAATTCATTACTCTCTCGCTCTCTTTGACATAAGTATAAGGAGTTGTGAGAGAGCGAGTGCGGCTACCTTGTTTAGTATACCTTGGAACGAACTCTTTTCGCTAAGTTGATCTATAACATTTAAACGCGGTTTTATTTGGACCTTTATACTAATATAAAGCTTACAGCTGTTTTTTATGAATGTCTTGAATAAACAGTCTGAATAGGCCCACACAAATCGTTCCGGCATCTGGTAATCCAAAGAATTTGACCACGTTTGAGAAACTCCATTTCTCTGACCTGTGGGTCCAACACAGTCGCTGGGTTCTCGCCACCTACTACTGTTGTTTCCAAGTAGGTTGATCCTTACTTTGTACTTACTTGTATATGGATCGGGTTCAGTATTTCGATTTGTTTTAGTTACTCAAAACGGAAAATATGGCTTGAATTTAACACAGGCAGAGTCTAGGACTTTATGACTTTCAATTCTTTTAACCAAAAACAAATGTCGGATTTAAGGGAACCGGTTCGTTTCAGGATTTTGTTTATAGAAGACATCAAAATGGATCATTCGACTGTTGGATGCATCCTTCGCTGAACGTTCAAAGTCCAAAATGTTTCAACGATCTAATAATTTACGACCCAAATCCTTGAGCTCGAAGCTCTTAAAAACCGTTCCACTACTCGAATTTATAGTTTTACTACCGGACCGAACCTTCTTCAGAGTTTTTACCAACTAAATAAAGGTTGCTTCAAACATTTCGCCTAAAAAGAGCATCTCCTGGTCTGTCTTCCAAATTCACCATTAATCATATAATTCCCAGCTTGTTTGACTTTCGTTTTGTAAACCAAAAAGAGCAGAAAACCAAAATGCTATGGAATTATGTGGGTAAACATTTATGACCAGCGGCTGCTTGAGGAGTTAGTGCTGTGGCTTTGCCATCGCTCGTTCACTCTAGCGTGCTGCAGTAGCGTTGATAATTATGTGGTGGTCGCCCGGCTGGCTGTGGATCAAATCAATGCCTACTACTGAATTTGCATGCCGTGCTCTTATGTCTTATGCACTTGTTGTTTCCATCTTTTGCAGGCCTCACCGAGCATGCGCCCATGGAATGTGGAGTGGAGAACAGTTGTCCACACCCATGCCGCTGTGCGGATGGTATAGTTGATTGCCGTGAGAAGAGTTTGACTAGTGTGCCGGTTACACTGCCCGATGATACCACCGAGCTGTAAGTAGCAACTGGCTGGAAGGCCATGTTGATGTTTGTCAATAAGCTTACATTTTGTTTTTCTTTTTCAACAGACGCCTCGAGCAGAACTTCATCACGGAATTGCCACCGAAATCCTTCTCCAGCTTTCGACGATTGCGACGCATTGATTTGTCCAACAACAACATCTCGCGTATTGCCCATGATGCACTCAGTGGCCTAAAGCAGTTAACCACGCTGTAAGTAGACGGTGAACGGAGTGGGGTGGAGTGGGGTTGGTTAACACATTTAAGCAACAAGTAGCCAGCCCCACAAAATGTGCAGTCGCTTGGTTGACTGAAGTGGAGTGAAGTGACAGGAAGGCTTTTGAGTCTTTTGGGCCCAGAGCAGGCTAATCGGCCTACGCTTAAGCGTTGGCAACACCACCGCAGGGCATCAGCTTACCTGGGTGCCGCCCCCCACCACACCCCAGGAAAGAGAGCACGTGTGGCGGTTCTAGAGATGTGAGCGTGAGGTCTCCTCATAAGCTTTGATCAGATTTCCAGAAACTTAAAGCAGCAGCAGAAACACTTTACTCTTCTTAGGAAACACTGTGATTACATTACACACCCATCTCTAGTCTGTGGCCGGACCAAACCAGTTGCCACAAACAACAAGAGGAGCGACAACAACAGCCTTTAACCACTTTGTCTTACCTCTTCTGCCCGGCTCCCCCTCGACATTCCCTTTTGTTTTTCATTTTTTAACATTCGTCTGTGTTCTATTTGTGTTTTCCTTTTCTTTTCATGTGGCCCCGCAGCGTGCTGTATGGCAATAAAATAAAGGATTTACCCTCGGGCGTATTCAAAGGACTTAGCTCACTGCAGTTGCTGCTGTTGAACGCCAACGAGATCTCGTGCATTCGCAAGGATGCCTTCCGCGACCTGCATAGCCTTAGCCTGCTCTCGCTCTACGACAACAACATACAGTCGCTGGCTAATGGCACATTCGACGCCATGAAGAGCATCAAAACGGTGTAAGTACATGGAGTCCACCCCCTTGCTGCTTCTGCACGCCCACATTAGGCAGCGGCAGCGACTCGAGTGTGTAAGGCCTCCCATCTTGAATGGAGGAGCAGCAGGCACTTTGGTGTTAAACCTCTGAAGTGCATTTAGTAGTTGGTTTGCCTTTGACTTGACGTTGACATTTGTTTAGCAGCAAACAAGCAAGAACAAGACGTTCCAAGTCCAGGAATATCGGCGCTGTGAACCATAAAGACGGACTACGAACAAAAGAACAGGGAGGCGTCGCCGCCATCGATAAATGTGCGCGAAAGCGTCTCAAAGTTTAAGTGTTAGAGCAGTGGAAGTAGAAAAAAATGAAGTGAAGGAAAGGAGCCGAGGTTTTTGTGTGTTTGGAAAAAGAGCTTGATATGCTTGAGTGGGTAAAGCATTTACTAGGGTTGTCATAAGACTAGCAGAAATTTTTGGGATACTATTGGAATTGTCCGTGAAGATCAGTCGAAAAGTGTAGAAACGATGTATCGAGAGAATGGGTTGAGGTAGCGCAAAAGTATATCCGATGTTTAGTAGATTTTTTAATTTTTGTTTTTATCAAATCCCGTTATTTCCCACAAGTCTGGCGATAAGCTTGCCAATATTTTCTGTAGGGGCTTCAAAACAGCCCATTAAAAGGGGTCTGAGGCGATCTAACCAGGTGTAAACCTAACAAGAGATAGCCAACTGAAAGAGCATCCTATGGAATTCATTGAGCTTTCTTGAGGAATAATATAGGTCAATGATTCTGCATTTCTGACTACTTTAAAAATGTCAAAGCAAATTTGTCATTTGCCATAATTTTAGTACGTTTTTGATAGAAAAATATCAAAAAGAGTATTACCCCTGAAATCCCCACTTATAGGATTCGCTCGTATAGAAATTATATTAAAATTATCCGCAGATATAAGAAAAAGTTCAAAAGTTTCTTCTAGCTCAGTTCAGAACCGAACCACAGTAATTTGCTGGAAATCTCTAAACAACAAAGATTTTCGTATAAACGATTTCACTTCGAACTAAACTTGGGCTGCTTTATTTCGGAAGTGGCAAGAGTTCGACCGCCTACTAGATCATATGGAATGAAAACCATTCGCGCTAAATCTACATGGCTTTGAGCAGACGTTTTCAAATCGCTCAACTTTCGACATCTTATCTAGTAGCCGATTTTATTTGTAGCCCTTCACATATTAAGGCGAAGAGCTTTAATATGATATGCTAACGCTTACGAAAACCTCTAGAGATTTCTGGGACACAACCGAATAAAATATTAAGTTATTTCACCGATCCCATAATAAAAGTCGATTAAAGATACAAGAGTTGTTTCATGTCAGACTTTCCTTTTATCCACTACATCGAAAGTTGCTCACACAAGTAAAAAAAGCATCTTCTTTAAAAAAAATGGTATAGTAGATCTATAAATAATTTGACTATCGAAAGTTGTTTAAAAAACTCCAAAACGAATATGGTCTGAATGAGCTCTCTGCATTAAAAAAAATGCCCCGAAAACTTTCACTAACTAGCCTCAAAACTTTAAGAAGTAGATCTATACAAACTTATTCGTGTCTCGTTTTTTACATAAAGCGGGGAGTATCGATTTTGTTAAAAAAATACACAAAATCAATACGAGTAAAATGTTTCGAGCATGTTACATTGTTTTCCGTATACCTAACAAGTCACCAAATACAAAACATTTTCTGATATCGAATTCCCGTTTTTGCGTTTAATTTTATTTTTAGCCTTAGGTCGAAATATAGTTATCATTAAATTGTTCAGTCGTTTATTAAGTTCAGTTCTTTTCTTTAAAATATGAATTATACTAAAGAGACATACTAAAGAGAACCTTTATAACTTTACGCTCAGAGAAAGTGATCCACGCACTAAGCGTCCTATATTGAGTGCACAACCTAAATGGAAAACCGAATTAGGAACTAAGCAAACTATGAATCAGGCGATCAAAGAACTTAATGAGACTAAAAACCATAATAAAAAAAATCAAAGGTAGCGCAGCCGTGATGGGTGATAAATGATTGAACCCCAGGGCTGAAAATCTAAAAAAACCAGTGCCACACAGACTTTGCTTATATTTTAGACAAATATCGATAGAAGTTACGAGCCGTACCAGGAATTTAAAAACGACCTCGACAAACTAAAATGTATCATGACTAAGAACGATAAGCTCATCTTACTAAGAAAATTATTTTTTGAAGTGAAAGATTAAAGATATATTATTCCACACAGTAAAGTTTATTTGATCATTTTAAGTCAAAGTATGTTGCATTTTTGGCTTATATGTACAATGTACATTATTCGTGTTTTAGGTCGTGTCGTTCCTATCACGATAAATAACGCAATATGTGACCAAAAAACTCGGAAATAGGTTTGAAGTGAAAAATTCTAAACTGGTTAAATTTCGCACAAGTCTCTTGGCTTTTTAGTTAAGATGAAACTAGAGACTCTTAAAGCTACAGAGTTTATTAATTCGGGTTTTTAAGAATACGATTACTATCAAGATGACACACCAAATGGTGTAGATAATTTTTGTCAGACTCGTTTACAACTTTACAAGCCAAGGATTTGAAACCAGTTCCACAATACAGTAATAAAATTGAAAAATTTCAGGGTCAGACCAAAAAAAGCCATGCAAGGAAACACATCATTAGATTCGGTTCCATATCAATCCAACAATTTGCTTACAACTATTCGTCTGATTTCAACATGCATAGATGACAACCCTGCATCCAGAATTGCTTTTAAATAGTTGCCAAACAACAATAATGGAACGGAAATGTTGTAGCCAGCAGGCTGGTGCACTTTTAAGACGTCTCAAGTCGTTTTTTGCCTCTCAGTGTCCCTTACATTTCTCCATTTCCATTCAGTTGAATGCTCAATGCTACTTTTTTTTCTTAACTCTCACCCACAACCACCCATCCACCCACACACACACACAGGCATTTGGCCAAGAATCCTTTCATTTGTGACTGCAATCTGCGTTGGCTGGCCGACTATTTGCACAAAAATCCCATAGAGACAAGTGGAGCACGCTGTGAGTCACCGAAGCGGATGCATCGCCGTCGCATTGAATCGTTACGAGAGGAGAAATTTAAATGTAAGTACCAAGAGAAATCCCAAGAAAATATGCTGTTCTTACTTAACCGCCCCCACCACCAACCCATCCCTCCTAGGCTCCTGGGATGAATTGCGCATGAAGCTGTCCGGCGAGTGTCGCATGGATTCGGACTGCCCGTCCATGTGCCAGTGCGAAGGCACCACTGTGGATTGTTCTGGTCGTGGACTGAAGGAAATACCACGCGACATTCCTCTGCATACCACCGAGCTGTAAGTGCCCCCCTTCCTATCCAGATATTGACCACTTGATCTACATTATTTGTGTTTGCCATTTTGGCAGTTTGCTCAACGATAACGAACTGGGTCGCATCAATTCAGATGGTCTCTTTGGTCATCTGCCCCATTTGGTTAAATTGGAACTGAAGCGTAATCAACTCACCGGCATTGAGCCCAATGCCTTTGAAGGTGCCTCTCGTATACAGGATCTGCAATTGGGAGAGAATAAGATTAAGGAAATATCGAACAAGATGTTTCTGGGTCTTCATCAACTAAAGACACTGTGAGTATGCGAAAGAGACTGCCAGCCATTATTGACTTGCATCAACTAATAACCTCTTCGTGTCTGTCATTACAGCAATCTTTATGACAATCAAATCTCATGCGTTATGCCTGGCTCCTTTGAGCATCTCAATTCGCTGACGTCTTTGTAAGTACCCACAAGAAGCCAAAAGGCCAGATGCATATGCAGATGGTTCTGCTGGCCCTACATAGCAATTAAAAATTATGCCAAGTGGTAAACACAGGCAGGGCTGTAATCAAAGAGGGATGTGGGGGTCTTAGAACCCAGAAGCGACAAAACATTTAAGATTCTTTTAATATAATTTTTCCAACCCCTAGCCAGAGCTTTGAAACGGTATTAACACTTATAAAAGCATTAAGGGTTGCTTAAAAGTGATGAAGAAATTTTGGACTGTATTATAATGATCCATATGGGCTATCACGCTGACGCCGGGTCGCGCGTTTCTTTATACTTTTTTTTTTTAGAGACTTGACAAACAAACTTTGTTCAAAGTAAGTAATGTCAAATTGAACGTATTCTTTTGAAGCGGCGCCCTTCAGTTAACACCGCACCGCTGATCTAAACACATTTTTACATCAGCTCAAGCTTGATTCTGGAATATTTATCAAACATCAAACAAAAATTTTAAACTATATCGACCCACCAGTAGCGTACATAGGAAGTACACATGCAAGAAGCAGTATGCTGAATAAAGAATGGTTATTTGGAATTCCGAGTAATTCTGTGGATCTCTCCCAAGGTGAAGGTAACCGAATGTGTAAAAGCAATTTTTTAAAGAAAGAAGTAGGAGTAAAATTTGATTTCAGCGTCACGTGACGCTGGCGTATTTTGTGTTGTTGTTTAAGCGGAGTGTCCCGGGGCGAAAGAGGGAGGAAAAAGGGTGGAAAGAAGGAGAAAGTGGGGCGGACTTAACAGTGACTTGGCAATAACTGAACAGTGACTAAACAGAGACTTGCCCGTGAATAAACAGTGACTAAACAGTGACTAAACAATGACTAAACAGTGACTAAACACTGACTAAACAGTGACTTGACAGTAACAAAACAGTGACTTAACAGTGACTTGACACTGACTTGACAGTGACTAAACAGTGACTTGACAGTTACTTAACAGTGACTTGATAGTGACTAAACAGTGTCTTGGCAGTGACGAAACAGTGCCTTGACAGTGACTTAACAGACTTACAGAACAGAAGGAAGAACACAGCTGCCAGTAATCTTGTTGTTAGTATTTCTACTCCCTGTTAGTTTTCTTCTTTTGAAAGATTGTCATTGTTGATTCATATACCATTGAGAGAGCTTGTGATTTTGAAATTAAGTCCTTAAATTTAGCATCATGTTTCACATCAAAACCTCGTGTGTGTTGACGACACTCACCATTTTTTATTAGATGTTCCGAGGTGGGATCGAACCCACGACCTCCCGCACAGCAGCCATCCACAATACAGTACCGTTTCAAAAAACTCCCGGTCCCATAATCAATAAAGTTTTTGCTGAAGACTACAGATTTGATTCTATATTACTTAACTTATTCAACCTTCTTACCAATTTATTAACATATAACGTAATGTGCTTACGGATTTTTTACAGATCATCAAAGCACAGTCTACGTCGTTCAATACCGAAAGCAATAATTTGGGCATGAATTTGGACAAATAACTTTTTATACTCTTGTAAAGTGTTTATAGGAAGTTTGTAAAAGGAAACATTTCCGACCATATAAAGTATATAATTCTTGATCAGCATAGCGAGTCGATTAATTCCGTTGCGTCCGTCGTCCGTCCGTCCGTCCGTCCGTCGGTTGTACGTCTCGGTGGTGGTGGGTTTGATGTGGATCTTCTTTTACTCACCAGTTTTTTTCACTGAATTTGAAAAAGTTTTTTACGTTTTAGTGATTTGGTGTATTCAGGGGTATTGTAGATTTGAGCGTAAGTCGATACTTTTGAGTGCGAACTTCAAATTTTTTTTTTTGGCAAGCAACTTTTGGATTTCTACTAGAATCCCAGTGAAAGTGGAAATTATTAAAAACTCTTCAAAATTTATTGCCAATCTTTGGGGATATCAAATTTCTGAAGTTCCAAATTTAAATAGTTCAACAAATTTTAAGAAAATCAATAAACCAAACATTTCCGGGTAACATTGATGAATTTTATCCGAATATTAAACAAAACTTTACTTTTCTAAATAACCCCCCTTTGAAAATCCACCAACTCCGCCTCGGCTACACTTGAATAGATAAATGATTTAGCTTAAGTATTAATTGCTTGGCTCCCTTTCTCTCTCTCTCTCTTTCTGCAGCACATAAAATGAGGTTAATGGTTTTGATTGTTCTGTAGTTGAACTTCGTCTACATCATCTTCCAAATCAGTTTTTGAGTTGGATGGGATGCCATCACAAAAAGACGAGCACTAAGTATTGTATACATATATACATATAATTCAATTGAAGTTCAATTTATGGCTGTGCTTGCCTGCTGTGGCGATAACAGATCCCAACTTGCGGCTGCTCCTCTGGCTCAGTGTGTGTGTGTGTGTGTGTGTTTGCTCCACTTCTGCTTTGTGCTGGTAAATCATCCCCCAATGGTGTGCACACACACACAGACTCTGCCTGCTGCCTGCCTTCCTTCGATGATTTAATTAATTAAAATTGAGTTCAATCAAGAGCGCAAAACCATAGTGTGCTGGGCTCCATGTGAGGTGTTGTGGTCTGCTGCTCTTCTAAAATTATTGTAAAATTCATTTAAGTAGCTAATAAATAGCTTCAATGAAATTCATTAAGTGCCTGGCCCTACCACATGACACCCCAAGCAGTTAAAGTAAAGGTGTGGATGAGGAGGTGGCCACACAAAGTGTTAGTTAGGAGCCTGCGGCCTACACACACTCACATTTACACAATGGAGCACGTTGATGGCATGACCAAGCAGCACTGCTTATTAAATTAGTCTGTGACTTTGGAATTGCCAATGTAATTTGTGCGCCATTGTTTCACTTGCTCGAGCATAATTAAAGAGCCAGGCCAAAGAGTGCAACATATGCTACAATGGAAGTAATTAATTTATGAAACAATAGTTTTTGTTCCAATCTCTGATCAATCCACCTCCCCTGCCCTCAACTAATTGAATTATAAAACCCTTTTGGTTATTTATTCGCAGAAATCTCGCCTCGAATCCCTTCAATTGCAATTGTCATTTGGCCTGGTTCGCCGAATGGTTGCGTAAAAAATCGCTCAATGGTGGAGCAGCACGTTGTGCCGCTCCGGCCAAGGTACGTGATGTGCAAATCAAGGATCTGCCGCACAACGAATTCAAATGCAGCAGTGAGAACAGCGAGGGATGCCTAGGCGATGGCTATTGTCCGCCATCGTGCACGTGCACCGGCACTGTGGTCCGTTGCTCACGCAATCAATTGAAGGAAATACCGCGCGGCATTCCAGCCGAGACATCCGAATTGTATCTGGAGTCGAATGAGATTGAACAGATTCATTATGAGCGCATCCGGCATTTGCGTAGCCTGACCAGACTGTAAGTAACCAGCACCTGAACTTCTAGTGGATATAAAATGTAACATTTTCCTTCTCTTTTTTTTGTATTTTGCAGGGATCTCAGCAACAATCAGATCACCATACTCTCCAATTACACCTTTGCCAATCTGACCAAACTATCCACACTGTAAGTACAGGCAAATGTATACGTAAATGGCGGAGGGGCAAAGGGAGCAGACTTAATGGCTTTTTAATTGCTCGACCGCAAAAACGTTACACAAATCGAAGGCTCAAGAGGGCTTGACACAATTTTGCTGCAATTGCAACGTTTGGGCTTGGGTTGGGGTTTGTTTTTCTTTTTTTTGGCAAAAGGCACTGGCACGAATCTCATACCGAGACTTTAAGACCAAGTCGTGACTCGTGCTTAAGCATTAGTCGTCAAAGGTCTCATCGGCGCTTGGCTCAGGCACAGTGAAGCACAAATGGAAGTTTGGGATTGAAATTTGGAAATTTTTTTCACTGGATAATTTTAAATCATAAATTGTATCAAAATCTAATTTGAAACTTGCTTTCACTGTTTATATTTTTTAGAACCTTACAAATGATCTCAAAACTGCAAAATTGATTGGAGTATAAAGAAATGAATGCAGCAAAATTAAAAATTTTAAAATTAGGAATCGTATAATCCTAACCCTATATATGGGGCATTCCGTACAAAAAAAAATTCGTCTGTCATGATGTCTCCGAATTGGATGATAATTGGCCCTAAGGGAGCTTATTATGAGAGAAGCTTAACCCCATAATTTGAGCTTTTTTGGAGCTCTTTTGAGGAAGTTCTACGCTTAAAAAATAAATATTGTGAATTTTTTAAATTTTAATTAACTCGAAAATGGTTTAAGATAGAGCCTTGCAATTTTTTTTAAATGTTCAGGATTAAAAAGCACTTTTAAAAAATTTTGAAAAATATTATTTATTTTATCTTTCTTGAAAAAAAATATTTTTTTTTTCAAAAAACTTAGTCTTGCAAAAAAGACCCATCCTTCAAAAATTCTAAAAAAAAAATAAATGTAAAAGCCGCATCTTTTCCAAACATTTTGCGTAGCCTGAACATATGGTAGTTTGAAAATTAAAAATTTTATTTTTGTCATGTAATCTCAAAAATATCAGTGTGGAAAATTTGTCAAAATTTTCTAATACATTTTATTTTTGGTTCGGCAGGCGTTCGTCCTGTTCCAAGGGCAACTAAGCCGCCTAGTATTTGAAATTGAAGCATAGACCTAGTTTTACCATGTACTTTAACCGCAAAAAGTATTACAATAGCCTGTTAGAGCCCGGCCCACAGACTCCGAACCGAATTGTAGAATAAGTTAATGATATTTGCTTAGTGTCGGCAGAAGGGCTATAAACATTTGACACTCATCGACTTGATGGATGCTGCGATTGCTTGCAATAGACATTAATAGGTTCCAAAAAAAGTGTCATATAAACAGCCGTGCTCATACTTTCACATGCGCATAACTCTGCTAATTTACTATCAAAACCGGTTTTAAATCGAAACGAACATTTTGCGAATGTAAAAATTTTACCATTTTTATTTTCAACATCCATAACCAGAGCCAAATATATGCAACTAGACTCCATATTTGCTAAGTGAACTACCTAAAACTGCACTATTTGGCTAATATTTATTTTAACTCATTCGAAGTTGAAGATAAAGCAACCTCCTAGTGAATAAAAAGCGAGCATTTTTCGAAGGTTCGCGGAATATTTGCAAACGAGCTCTAAAACGAAGCAAAAAACTAGCTGCATTTAAATATATTTAACAAATCTTTGCAAAACTTACTGAAAAACTTGACTTTTACGAACAAAAATAAAAAAGCTTCAAAAAGTGTTTAGCTCGCCAATGGGTTCTGAAACGAATATTTGTTTCCTCTCACATTCATTGGTATGCTGACATATATTAGAAGTCAGTTGCTTTCATACCGTTGTGAACTCCTGGCCATATTTTTTCGAAGAAACCTGTCAAAACTCACATGTATTTTACTCAGTCTGAACAGACTGTCAGTTGTCTGACATAAAAAATGAAATCTGGCAAACTGCCAAACCTTACGGTTTTAGTCTGTCCATTTAGTTTACTGACATAGAAATCCTTGGACTTAATTACCTTCTTACAAAATGTTAAGTTTTTGTCCCTCTCCACTCCACTGTTCTGGCTGATGTGCGCTATCCACAATCAAAGTTGTGCCGTTTTTTGTTTCCTTCTGTCTGTCTGTAAAACGTTTTGCAATTACTTTCATTTCTTCATCAATTGGTTGGTACACATTGTACTAGTATAAGGGGAAGAGGAGAGTGCTATGTGTGTGTGCAATTTGTAAACGTTTCTCTTTGCCTCCTCTTTTTTTTCTGTGTAGCATCATTTCCTACAACAAACTGCAGTGTCTGCAGCCTCATGCGTTGTCCGGACTTAATAACCTGCGCGTGCTCTCGCTGCACGGCAATCGCATATCAATGCTGCCGGAGGGCTCCTTTGAGGATCTCAAGACGTTGACACACATGTAAGTTTTCGGGGTTATTGACTCACTCACTGACTTAAATCATATCGCCTTTGTACCCTAGAGCCCTGGGCAGTAATCCCTTGTATTGTGATTGCTCACTGAAATGGTTTTCGGATTGGATCAAGTTGGACTATGTGGAACCAGGCATAGCCAGATGTGCCGAACCGGAACAGATGAAGGATAAATTGATTTTGTCGACTCCTTCGTCGAATTTCGTGTGCCGCGGACGAGTAAGGAATGAGATCCTGGCCAAATGCAATGCCTGCTATGAGCAACCCTGCCAGAATAAGGCTCAATGTTTGGCCTTGCCACAGAGAGAGTATCAGTGCCTGTGCCAGCCTGGTTATCATGGCAAACATTGTGAGTTTATGATCGATGCCTGCTATGGTAATCCCTGCCGCAACAATGCCACCTGCACGGTCCTGGAAGAGGGACGCTTTAGTTGCCAGTGCGCGCCGGGGTATACAGGAGCCCGGTGTGAGACCAATATAGATGATTGTCTGGGCGAGACTAAGTGCCAGAATAACGCCACCTGCATTGATGGCGTCGAGTCTTACACCTGTGAGTGTCAGCCCGGTTTCAGTGGTGAATTTTGCGACACAAAAATCCAATTCTGCAGCGCGGAATTCAACCCTTGCGCCAATGGAGCCAAATGTATAGACCATTTCACTCACTACAGCTGCGACTGCTCGGCCGGCTTCCATGGCATGAACTGTACTGATAATATAGACGACTGCCAGAATCATATGTGCCAGAACGGTGGCACCTGCATAGACGGCATAAATGATTATGTCTGCAAGTGTCCGGATGACTTTACGGGCAAATATTGTGAGGGTCACAATATGATCTCTATGATGTATCCACAGACCTCACCCTGTCAGAACCATGAGTGCAAGCATGGTGTATGTTTCCAGCCCAATCCTACAGCTGGCTCGGATTACCTCTGCAAGTGTCATCCTGGCTATACGGGCAAGTGGTGTGAATATCTCACCAGCATCAGTTTCGTGCACAACAATTCCTTTGTGGAGTTGGAACCTCTGCGCACTCGCCCGGAGGCCAATGTCACCATAGTCTTTAGCAGTGCCGAACAGAACGGCATCTTAATGTATGACGGACAGGATGCACACTTGGCTGTGGAACTGTTCAATGGACGCATACGTGTTAGCTATGATGTGGGCAATTATCCAGTGTCCACTATGTATAGCTTTGAAATGGTGGCCGATGGCAAATATCATTCGGTAGAGCTGCTGGCCATCAAGAAAAACTTCACCTTGAGAGTGGATCGGGGACTGGCTCGCTCCATCATCAATGAGGGTTCGAACGATTATCTCAAGTTAACCACTCCCATGTTTCTGGGTGGCCTGCCCACCGATCCAGCTCAACAGGCGTACAAAAATTGGCAAATTCGGAATTTGACCAGCTTCAAGGGCTGCATGAAGGAGGTGTGGATCAATCACAAACTGGTGGACTTTGGGAATGCACAGCGTCAGCAGAAAATCACACCAGGTTGTGCACTACTAGAGGGTGAGACGGCCGAGGAGGAACCAGATGATGAGCAGGATTTCATGGATGAAACGCCGCACATCAAGGAGGTGAGTGTTAAATGCCGGCTGAGTGTACCTAAAGGGTTCTAAAGTGTTTTCTTATTTAATAGGAACCGCTGGATCCTTGCCTGGAGAACAAATGCCGTCGCGGCAGTCGCTGTGTACCAAATGCAAATGCCAGAGATGGCTATCAATGCAAATGCAAACACGGTCAAAAAGGCCGTTACTGCGATCAAGGTGAGGGCAGTACAGAGCCCCCAACAATCACTGGTACATATCACATAAATGCTGCTCACATTTCACCTAATCAAGCTGGTGGGATAGGAGAGGAATCCTTTTTGATTGTAAAATAATTTCCCAGAGACAGGGGAGATTTTAAAGCTTTGGCAGTTTATCTGTAGCTAGAATCAAATTTTTTTATAAAATAGAAGATATTTTCCCGGTTTTCAAAACAGAAAAGAAAGTCAGGGCTGCAATATAGGTTTTTTATCGAACCGGTTCAAACCTGGAATTTCGACATATTTTTCACCGTGAACCGAACCATGTGTGAATCTGAACGTGTTCCGAACCCACGATTTCGCTTCGGATTAAAATAACACATGTTTACGAGCTTTTGGAACCGAGAAGATAGCAAACATAGGTTTTGGTCCATGATTTTAAAAAGCGCGATTATATGGAAGAACTGAAAGTTTGGTTAGAGGAGACATAAGACTATTTATTAGTATTTTCTAAGATATTTTACATTTGTCAGACCATTTTTCAGAACTTTTTAAACTTGGAAAAAAAACGATTTTATTAAAAAAATAACCATATTTCTTATTAAAATCCAACAATTTGTATCTTATGAACAAAATCAAAATTTCGTGTTTGGTTTTTCCATAAATTCGTTCAATGCAGCTTACATTAAAACAAGTTTGCTTGGAAAAGATTAATTAATGCGGTGACAGGACCTATAAATGTAAAAAAACAAATACACACGTTTATGCAAATATTCTAAAACTCGTGCGTATAAATTGTGGTGGCTGCGGGTGGTGCGTGACGAGAAGGCCGCTAACTTCGTCTTTGCCGAAGTTTTTATACCCTTGCAAATGTTTTAATACATCAGAGTTTAAGAACGCCAGCGTTAAAACAAGCAATTTTTCTAAATAAAACGCACTTTTCGACCGATAGTTCCTATGGCAGCTAAAGATAATCATCTGATTTCGACCAAAACTTACAAATCTATGTGAAAGCGTATAATATTAATAATGAGACACGTTTTCATTAAAAACAAAAAGGTTTTTCCACAGAGACCCACTTTTCGACAGATCGTTCTATGGCAGCTATAAGATATAGTCTCCGATTTCGACCAAAACTTCCAAATCTATGTAAAAGCGTATAATATTAATAATCGCTGATGTGAGACACGTTAACATAAAAAACAAAAAGTTTTTCTTATTAAAACCCATTCGACCGATGTTCCTATGGCAGCTATAAGATATAGTCATCCGATTTCGACCAAAACTTCCAAATCTATTTAAAAGCGTATAATAATCATAATCTCTGATGTGAGACACGTTAACATTAAAAACAAAAAAGTTTTTCCTATTAAAACCCACTTTCGACCGATAGTTCCTATGGCAGCTATAAGATATAGTCATCCGATTTCGACCAAAATCTCCAAATCTATGTAAAAGCGTATAATATTTATAATCTTTGATGTGAGACACGTTAACATAAAAACATAAAAGTTTTTCTTATTAAAACCCACTTTTCGACCGATAGTTCCTATGGCAGCTATAAGATATAGTCATCCGATTTCAACCAAAACTTCCAAATCTATGTAAAAGCGTATAATATTAATAATCGCTGATGTGAGACACGTTAACATTAAAAACAAAAAAGTTTTTCTCACAAAGACCCACTTTCGACCGATCGTTCCTATGGCAGCTATAAGATATAGTCATCCGATCCGGTCGGTTCCGACATATTAGCAGTGTGCAGTAAAAAGAAGATTCTGTGCAAAATTTCAGCTCGATAGCTTTAAAACTGAAAGACTAGTTCGCGTAGAAACAGACAGACAGACGGACAGACAGCGGAGCGGAAGCGAGCAGGGACGGACAAAGCTCAATCGACCAGCCGTCACCCTGATCAAGAATATATAAGTTTATAGGGTCGGAAATGAATATTTCATGCGTTGCAAACTTCTGGGCAAAATTATAATACGGGGGTCAATACGGTCACCACAGCTAGTGGCGCCAGCTGGAAGTAATCTAGCCATGAAACTGTAGGTCCCTTTCTCTTGTGCGAAAAATAGTTAAAGCACACACGCCAAGAGATTGAGAGAAGCTTGGCTTGGCCCCGTTGGAGGAGCTGTATAGCCCATTTTACTTTCCTTTACTTTTACTTACTATTGATCAGGGTTCGAACTTGTTAATCTTTTTGGGTTCGGAATCACTGATCGGGTTCAGATGAAAAAAAAAACATTTTTCTGTCCAGGTTTAGGTTTGGTTCGAAGTTCCCGAAAATTCCGGGGTATCCAACTTCGGTGCGGTACAACTCTGAACCGATTTACAGCCCTGGCAAAGGATATTATAATTTAGCCCAGAAGATTGCAAAGCATAGAAATATATTAATTTCCGATCCCATAAACTAAATATATTCTTTATCAGATTGACGAGCTGAGTCGATTCAGCTTTGACCTCCATCTGTCTGTTTCTACGTCCAGTCTCTGAGTTTTAAAGCTATGGAACTGAAATTTTGCACAGAGTTTTCTTTTTTACTGCTTGTTGCTAATATATCGGGACGGATCGGATGACTATGTCTTATAGCTGCTATCTGATGGTCTATTCACACCGGCCGCATCTTTGAAAAATCTGTCAAAGTCGAAGCTGCGAGATTTGGTTTTCATAGGAAACACGTAGGCTGGGTGGTTACTCAAAAGTTGCAAAATTCAGCTCCAGCACACACTAGGCACCGCATTGTCGAAGCTGCAAGAACCTGCGGCATGCGTTCACACCAAACGCGCAGCTTCCAAAGTAGATGGTAGATGCTCCTACCTAGTATTTTGGTATCGCCAAAAGAACTCGGAAACGATAACCTTATACGAATTATATGGTAACTCCAATGAAAGCAGTGCTGGAGCTTGATTTTTGTGACTTTTGAGTATCCACCCAGCCTACGTGTTTTTCGAAGCCGCGTGTTTCGATTTTTCGAAGCTGCGTTCGGTGTGAATAGACTATTATCGTTCTTAACCTATGATATATAATTTTCAGTGTATAAAAACTTTGCCACACACTAAATTAGCTTATCCTTCTTGTCTTGTAATCTGATAAAAAAAGTGCAAGGGAGTCTCAAAATTGACAGGAAAAAACATTGCAGTGTTAAAATAGGCACTAAACTTTGGTAACATACAGGGTGGTCCATCTAGTGTTTAGAATTTCAACTATTCATAATTTGACTTTAAAAACGTCAAATGTCATTCGGAAAGCGACTAATATTTAGTAAAAACTTTGACATTTACGAAATGGGTCGCCATTCGCTTGAAGAAAGTTGGGAAATATTAAAAACACTTTTCCAAAATGCTAAGTCCTCGACTCAAACTGTACGAAATTTGAAAAAAAAACATTTAACAAAAAAATGTTTCGAAAACTTAATTTATGGATCAATTCGTGAAGCGAGTTCGTGAAACTGGAATGTTGGTGGATAAACCAACCCGTGTACATACGTACTCGTCCGGTGCGCTCGACCGAAAACATTGCCAAGTCAACCGTGGTGGTCATTTGACCGAAATTGTTTTTCATAAATAAATGACATGAACCAACTTTTCCAATAAATGTTCAATTCCAATTTTTGAATGGACCACCCCTGTATTTCTTAAGTATGCTTTCAACATCACTTTAGAGGGGCACTACCAAGAAAGATATCTCAGCCATATAAGAATTCGAATCTTCCAAATCTAAGTTCAGTATTATTTTGTATATTCAACAAATTAATTGGTAATCTATTTAAATTGGGAATAACGTGAGCCGAATCGAGGTTTTAACCAAAACAATCAACCAAAAACCTTGAACCTAAAATTTACAAAACTCAACCATTGGTCAATTTTGGTTCGAACCCGCGAACTGGAGCGGTTTTGCAGCCCTGATTTAAATCCTATGGGATTTAGACAGAATGTTAGTTTTAGAAAACTGTAACGATATTATTAGATTAAGTGCTTCATGGCTTGGAACTAGTGATTGGTAAATTGGCCTAGTTAACGTACGCTAGAAGAAAAAATATCAATGAAGGTTTCTTGTTTGGACAATGATTTTGCTTTGGTTTAAAATTTGTCACTAGACAGAAATTCCTAGCCTTTAGCCTTTTATTAGGTTTCTCTCTTTCTTAATGGACCCTATTTGACTCGTGTCAAAAAGTGAAAGAACACATTCTATCCTCTGGCTTGAATAACCTTTAAATATAATTTCATTTGCTTGCTCACTTACATCGCCACCACACACACTCAACTCCATTTTACACACACACACACACAATTTAACCGAAAGGGGCGAAGTGTACTACAAATTGAATTAACTGACTAATTGCATGGGTTCTTGCTTTTTCTATCCTTTTCAGCGGCCTCTACGTGTCGCAAGGAGCAGGTGCGTGAGTATTACACAGAGAACGATTGCCGCTCTCGGCAGCCGCTGAAATATGCCAAATGTGTGGGTGGCTGTGGCAATCAGTGCTGTGCGGCCAAGATTGTGCGTAGGCGCAAGGTGAGTGCATCCCATATATGCGGATTCCCACAGCTAATTCTAACCCATTCTTTCAATCCGTTTATGCAGGTGCGCATGGTGTGCAGCAACAATCGCAAGTACATCAAAAACTTGGATATTGTGCGCAAATGTGGATGCAGCAAGAAATGCTACTGACTGAAAGATGCGACTACCCAATTATTGCTCCAGCCGAGCAATAGCAGCTTAGATGTTAGTTTAGGAACAGGTTTAAATTTAACTTATAGTAGTAGTAGTAGTACCAGTAATGATAGTCTTAGGAATAGGGAGGAGGGGAAGAAAGAGGAGGAGGAGGAGGAGGAGGAGGGCTTGGAAGTTGAAGACTATCCCATGGAACAGACTTATGAGGATGATCCAGAGGAGGATGACGACGATGATGGTTTAGATGATGATGATGATGAGGCGGAGGAGGAGAAAGAGGACGATGAAGAACCCGAGCAATTGCCAGATCCTAAGAGCTTGGTGGGTGTCCCCGAGGAAGAGGAAGACATGGGCTATGATGAGGACGATGAGAGAATTGCTTTGGAGCGTCCTCGCCTGGCAAAACCCCGGCCAGATGAGGAGCATTTCGTCAATGAGGAGGGAAGTGGCTTTGGCGGCTTTAAGGCGCGCTTCCGTCCAAGCTCTGGTTTTCGTCAAACCCAGCTGGAGAACATACGCAAGAAGCTCCTAACCGAGAGCCAATCCGCACCAGCTGTGGCCGTGCCGAGCACTGCGATTGATCTGCGCGAGAGCAGCGGCCATTTTGCTAACGATGATGAGGATGGCGAGGATGAGAACGATGACGGCGTCGATGACGACGAGAGCAACGCTGGCTTCTTCGCTGGCTCCAGCTCCAGCGCCCAGCGGAAGAGTGGCAACCACTATTACCGCAAGGGTGGCAATGATGCCATCAAAATCATCTCCACGCCCCTGGGCAAGGTCAGTATTGTCTATCAGCAAACTGACAAGCAGCCGGAGCTGGAGCAGCAGAAGCCGGCGTTGACCGATTTCGATGCCCTGTCACCGGATCCAGAGAGCAGTCATCGTTTTCCATCGCCACATCCAAAGATTACGCCTGTTCTGACACCCGATGGCAAGGTGGCGCTGCTTTATCGCGGTGATTCGGAGAGCTCCAAGTACGAACCAATCAGGAATATGACGCACAAGTTTGCGGGCAAGCAAAAGCCAGAGCCAGAGAAATCCTCCCCACCAGATGCTGGTAATGTTGGTGGCGAGGATTCATCTGCAGCCGACGATTCGGTTTATTCGGATAGTGACGATGCCGAAGAGAAGGGAGGCGAAGATAAGGCCGGAGGAGTAACGACGCCAAAGCCTGTCCAACCCGCGATTCTGGAGCCCCCAGAAAATCTACCGCCCGGTGGCTCCTTTATCATACGTCCCACCTCCGATTCCCTGTTGCCCATGATTAATCGTCCTCTGTCCGAGGTTTTGGGCATTAAGAAGAATCAATTCCAGGAAACACGAGTGCGCGATCACATGCCCACTTTGGCGCCCGATACCACTCCACGCTCTGCCGTCAATCACTTCCTGACCAAAGTCAATCTGGCCGAATATCCCACCTCCAGTCGCACTCTCCAACAGCCAGCGCTTCTGCCCTCTAGCCGGGACTTCGACTTCAGTCGAGATAATACCATGCTGGATGAACGTTCCCGGGTGCGCGAGCTGGAGCAGCAAAGGGAACGTGAACGCGAGCACAACGAGGCCACCAGTAAGGGCACCGAAGCCCATACCATAGCCAATGAGCAGCTCTTGTCCAAGACCGAGGTGATCAATTTGGCCATCATACCGCAATTCGATGAGGATCTGGAGAGATTGCAGCGATTGCACGAGGGTACGGCAGGAGGTAGACGTCATCATCGCGCCCGACATCGTCACAAACAAACCGAGGAAGAACTATCGGGTATACACTGCATCATGCAGATTATGATGGGCATAGCGGCGGTATCCACTGTCTTTGGCATGCTGGGTACCTTCTTCAAGCAACGCATCTTGGATCAGTTGCGTATATTGCACTGGTAGTACAACAAAGGGTGTTCGATGGCTACAAATCGAATGCCCCTTTCACATTTCCCTCAAACCAACGCTTCATCTTCATCATCGTTGTCATCTCATCAAGATTTACTCTATCGAATCTTATTACTACTACTACTGCTCCAGAGCATATATACACATATATACTCACTCGTACCATATGCCATATACATATATATATATCCTACATATATACTCTCACTATATATATATCTGATATGCCATATAATCCCTCAAGGAGCAGCGGCATTTTGTTGCTTTCTCTCCCCATTTTCCGCTTTCCTTTTATATATAATATATATATATATATATATCTCAAATCTTCAAGGGTTCAGAGGCCCGAAATTGACTAGAAATTATTGAAAACATTCAGAGTTGAGATTTGAAAACCGACCCACCCACCTTTTTATGTATTGCCGCCCCTAAGACTGAATGTTTGTTTAGCCATAAATGTATTGATATAACCTGTAGTTCTGTAGAGCTAGTACCAAGCTAACGATTTCTCTACCCACCATTCGACAATGCATTTAATCTGCAAACTTAACGAATGGTAAATAGCCCAGAGGGGCGACCGAAATTGGCTTATACAAAAAGATTCGGTAATTTTACCCCCTTACTAGAAGGTGAAAAATAGTGTTTGCTTCTTTTAGAACCACAAGGGTTCCAATCTTAAAAAAGTCTTAAATTTTAACTCTCAAGCAATATGTTTCAAAGAGTTAAAATGTGAATTGACTAAATTCGATTCCTCTTGGTCGATTCGACTTTCATTTAAAGCTTCTAAGCTTTTACCAGAGAACCAATAAAACTAAAAATCTAGCTTAACTTTATATTTTCCGAATAAGACTGGTTACAGTTCTGCCTTCTTCTATGAAATCAAATCTTTTAAGACTAGAAAATTTCATGTGAATTCGATCTGTGCACCTTTTTAGGGCATACGAGAAGTCAATTTATCAGTTTAGCTGAACTCACATCAGCGACTAGAATTTTTATATAAAGTTGGGTGGATACTGTGGAATAAATAAAGGAAGGAAAATTCACTTTTTTGTTTTTCAAATGAGATTAAGAAGATTATATGAAAAGTTTGCGTATCATTTTCAAGAATATCCCAGCTCAAAGTTATTTACCTTAAGTTATTCTTGAAGGTTCTGTATACCTACTTCCTTAGCTACACAATCTCATGATGTAAATGTAGAAGATGACACATTGCGCCCTCGAACTGTACCATAACCTATAAGAATCAAAACTTTTTACCTTGCGAACCGGACTTTCTGTGTTTGGAAAACGGTGTTATTCAAACAATCGCCTCAGTCAGTTTTGTAATATATTATAAATCTTAACAACTTTCTCAATATTCTGAAGGGGAAATAATTAATGTTATAGAACAGAATCGGTGACACATCAATAGAAAATCCGTTTTATAAGTCGAAAAGGAAATAAAGTGAAATTCAGTGCGTATAAGTTACGGTTTCCTTTTAATTTCAAAGACTAGACACCATAATGATTATGGTCCATTCGCCTATCCTTCCTTAAGCTTAGTATACACCTCAACAAAGCTAAAATAAAGAACTCCATGTTAAAATAACCCTCTAAACAAAGGCATTTGGTGTCAAAAGTTTTATGTGTTATTTTTATATGGAATTTTTTTGTTTGGCAGTTCCTTTGATGAGGTATATACTAGGTTATAAAAATATATTTTTTATTTTGTACAGAAAACTGTGTCAACTATTCAACAATTTATAAACCAATCGGTTTAATAAGTAGAGCAAGCGGTTCGTGTATCGCACCTTACAATGCTTTCGGATCCATTTCTACATAATTTCATAAGATTTGCCATCTTTCCAGTAACCGACATGTTCGGGAGTTTTTTCTCAAATTTCTAGAGAATTTCCTTTTAAAATGTTAAAACCATTAGACTCCATCAGGGGCGTCCTAAATATCTCTAAAAATGTTATTTCAAATTTAACTTGTTTGGCTTTAAGTGACTCAAACTAGATCAGTTGACAAAAGTTAAGCGAAATGAAACGGATTGGTCAAAGCCAAGAGGATTTAATTCGCAAAGTTTTCCACCCGTTAGTTTTATATTGTATTGTGTATATTATTTTTAATGTTTCCAGAACACTCTTGATTTGTATTACTTTACCTACAAGAGTGTACAATTTTAATTCAAAATCCAAACGCTTTTTCAAAATTTTTAATTGATTTCATTGGTTTGGTTATGGTCCGTGGGTTCATGTCCCTCAAATCGACCCACAAATCAAATCTTTTAAAAAATGTTTACCTTCGGGCGAGTTTACTTTAGATAATGGTTTAATGCAGTGGTGCCCAAGCCCATTCCGCAAGCCACGCATTCGTTGTTGTATACGGGGCACGTGCGCCATAAGCATACATAAAGCAATATCAACATCATATGTGACGCTCTTCTCTCTCTCCGAAGTCTCTGAAAAATAAAATGCAACAACAACGCTTGGAGTGGCCGAACTCTTTTCGCTATTCACGGTGGCACACACTTACACAATCAAAAATCGGGTTTATTTTCCTATTTCTTGTAGTTGCTTAAAAAATATTTTGAGCAGTTGTATTTGATTCCACGCGGCAGTAAGCTCATTCTGGGCACCCCTGCTTCAATGAAACAATGGAAAATAAAACAAAAGGCAAAAGGAAGGATGCTTTAAGAATTTTAGATATTTAATCCTTTCATACGCCATCAAATAGAGATCCAGATCCTAGGCTAATTTTAACCATTAAAAATAGTTTGAAAATGTATAATGAATGATATATTTCCTTCCTTTTAATATTTTGAATAGTTAATGTTTAATTGTTGCCAAGGCTTAACCATACCAGATTAATGTTTTTCCCTCGTTAGGTTGTGAGGGAGGAGGAGCACAACTTTAAATCGTAGGTTTTCAACCTTAATTTTAAAGCGCTCCATTCCGATAGATTAAAATTCGAATTATTTATAGGCTGAATGTAAACTCGTCCATACTTCCTTACCACTGAGTCAGTTCTGCCCTTGCCACCTTTCTTCTTTTCTTTTTTGATTTTTTTAAATTTCCACTTCGGAACTTAGTTTTATAACAAAGATGAATAATATAAATTTTTTAAACTGACGATGGAGCTGATTTTTTTCAGGCTGGAAGGAAATTGTTTTAACATCTCGAAGTAAAATTTTTAACATGGAAATAAAAGAATTTTATGTTATTTCCCATAAAAATGGTATCTTTTAAAGTCCCACAATGTTGGCAAAAAATCCCGAACCCAAATTTGGTCGACACTGGTGAATGAGCCTGTGAAAATAAGGCCTATGAACAAAAACAATTCAAGACTTCAACCGTAACGTTTTGCCATCAAAAGGGTAAAATAAATATAAATGGGTTTTTGAAACTAAAAGCCGAATAACACGGTTCCTGAATATGTTGTCTCTGAGTGGATGAGTAATCTCAAGTTCGGTGTTTTTAATTTATGTGAAATCCAGAGTAAAACGATACTTTGACTTAAAAAAAGAATCAAATCCCAATTTATTCAACTTTTAGTCTCCAATACGTAGTCAGTTAAAGGCCTCTGAACCAGCCCATATTTATTCTTATATATATACCATACATATATATACTTACTAGTGCAAGCTACCCAGGCGATGTACATAATACTCTGAAACCATAATGATGATGTAACGCAACTGTAGCCCCTGCCTGAACAAGAACCAAACAAAAAAATTCCCTAATTTTTCTCTTCCTGATTTTCTGCCTCAACATAAACAAGCTTTAAGCAAATCATTGCATGTGCCACCCCCATCCTCTAAAAGAAACACACAAGCATGACTCAACATTCCCGCCCCGCCCCGCCCCCTCTCCCTCAAGAGTGTATCCTCTTAAGGACATAATTGGATGGTAGTAACCGTTTTTTGTAGATAGAAAACAGTTGTTTAAACCTTAAAAACAAAACACAAAATGTAAAAGTCTCGCACACAAGAACACAAACACACACAACTTGTCAGGGTCGTTCTAAACGTCCCTTAACGTCTCAAAGAAACAAAACGAGTAAACGCGATAATAAAACAAAATTTCTGTTTAGACTAAGTTGCTCAACAAAACCAAGAAAATGCTAAAGTGCAAGAAGAAGCAGAAGTGTAACGAATTTTCAAACAAGAAGTGTTTTTCCTAGAATTAGTTTAAAACAAAAAACGATGTGTGCAAAAGCGTAACTAACATTTAACATAATATTAACAAAAAGAAGAAGAAGAAAGAACAAAAAACCTAAACATAAATCGGATAAAACAATACAAAAACATCTAAGCTGGGTAGTCGCATGTAAATCTCTAACAATTAACTAACTAAAAATTACCAACCTAAGTTAGACCTAATACAAAAACCACAACAAACGAATTGCATTTAAAAGAAACTTATAAATATATACAACAAATATATATATATATATATTAATTATTATTTATGCTAATCCTAATCTATATATATATAAATGTACGCTATATCTTTATGTATGTATAACTATAGCTCTAAGGTGCACTTTCGCCCGAAAGTGAACCTCCCCAATGTATATGTAAAATGTTTTTGACTATTTTTCACTATTTATATCCCATATATGCGATACATATATATGTATGTGTGTGTGTAATAGCCCCCCTTGGCTTTGTCTCCAATTTCAATCGATATGTGTATTATTATTTTTGACTCACGCACTAATTACATGCATAATTAACGAAATGAGTAATAGATGTTTGCTAAATTACCAGTTTTTTGTTTGATTTATTTTCCTTAAAAAAATAAGCACAATTTAACAAATTATATTTTTTGGGTATAACAACAAAAACAAAAGGGGACAACACATTTATGGCTTTTATTTCTGTGTGTAATATTTATTTCGTAATAAAAACAAATGGCAAAAAATGTTCAAAAAAATGATCAGTTGTTTTTCTATTCCTACTTAATGCGGTCAGTTGGTTTTTCTGAAAAGAAATTTAAAAGAGGAAGATTTCAGAGAAAAATTCATTTTTGAGAATGCAGTCTGTATATTCTTAAGGCTCCATGCAGGCAAAACAATATGGAAAATAATTCTGTAAAAACACGGATATTCGGGGGTGCCACAGAAATCTTTAGAGATTTCGACGATGGTTGGTTTGTAAATCTCTCTAAAAATTCCTCAATGCAGCAGAACTTCTAGAGATTTCATTTTCTTATTAGAAAATCTATTTGGAACACCAGATGATCCAATTGAAGTTCCATCTCTAAGAACAGGGCTGAATCTCTCGCAAAAAAAATTTACTTTTTTTAGATATGGTTTAATTTTGGTATTTAACTGACATTTTTTGATTGTGTTATATGTTTTATCATAAAACTTTTACGATATTATTCAAATTTAAGTAATATTCTCCATAAATAAAATGTAAAATTTAAAAATTTGAGGTAAAATTTGCAGCCCTTAATCCACTGGATGTCAAGTAGATGGCGCTACCATTGACAGAGGGAGCCACTGCGGAGGCAGCTTTGATAAATCTCCTAACAAAACACGTGAGGTGTGAAACCCACCAAAAGAAATTTCTCTTGGTTAGAAGAGGTTTCTCTGGCACCCCGCTTCTTAAATGTTGGACGAACTCGTGCCGATTGTATGGTTTTGGGACCTCTGCAAGGAGCGACAAAAATGTTAGAGCTTTCAGATGCGATCAGTTCTTGGTGCAGTTAACTACTCTATTAAGAGCCAGCTGATCGTTGCTGTTTGCTTTTCTTGTTCTTTTGCCCCATATATTAAATACAAAACACCACCTCTTAACGATCTCACCTGCTGCTATAAGTGCCTACCACCCGTTTCTGTTTTGTGCGAGCTGTTCACACCATACTGGACAATGCCTTGCCCCAGCTGGTTTCAACATCTTAGTTTTTGGTAGTCCATTCCTGTCGCTTTCTTAAGGTCTTTCTCTTTCCAATCTCCAATAGCCAAAAGTTAGACTTAGACATTGGCATATGAAACTTATTCGTTAAATTTTCCAGCTCTTTGAACTATCAGCTTCTTGGAATAATCAGTATATTCTGAGCGCAATATGGCACTTCATCCATTTCTGAGGAGTAATAGAATCTGCAATGAGTTGCGAACACTAATTATAATTTTTATAACAATATTCTTAATGTCACTCCCTGCAGGCCGATTATCTGACAAGTGGAACACAGCTACTGACACGCCTGTGTCGCTAAGCTTAGCAATATTTCGACGCTCTTTAAACGGACTATAACCAAACAGATGTCCATTGTTGAAAAGAAGTACATTAAGCATGTGTGTGCTTTAATTGATGGTTTGATGTACATTAAGTTAATGTCATTATCCCAAATCGACATGTTTTTATGCCATTTCGCTCTACCACATCTAATTTAGCGGTCTTCACTAATTATTGCAACACTTTCTTTCAACAAACGCTGTCAAGTTGATGTTATTTACACAGATTTTTCCAAGGCATTTGAAAAATTTTGTTATAAGCGCACTAATTGCCAAGCGTTATAAACCAGGATTTAATTTCCCCTTATTATGCTGGATTCAATCTTACTTACTTAGGCCCACTGCACACAGACAGCGGAGCGGAGGGTAGCATATCAGCTTTAGAAAATCAAACGCACAGAGCACATAGCGAGCCCGCACACCAACAACTTAGCTGATCGGAGCTTTTTGACTGAAGAAGTTGGGTATGAGGAATGAATTATGAACAAAATCTTTAAGATTTGTTTCGAAAAAATATATCGCTAAAAAATACGATTTTTGACTTGATGATGCAGATATATTCGCTGTATTGAGTACTATTTTTTGTAAACATTTTCATATTGATATCTCTTATACTTTTCACGTGAGATCAAAATATGTCGAAATATAATTTTACAGGTTTATTTTCATGTTATTGCAAGAGCGTCATATCTCAGTTGTTCTGCAGTCGATATTGCGCAAACATACTTCAGCTTTTAGTTGAAACATCATATTTTGAAGTTTTATTAATGAGCATTTTAAATTTAAAATTTTACATTTAACTGAAACTTAAAGGAGCTTTTTTTTCTGAATAACCCCATTGAGAACTTTAAACCAGTATTGAAGTATGCCAGTATTGAAGTAAGTCAGCGATATGTTTCGTCGATAAGCCAGCTACGACACAAGACTTGGAAGCAATGCTGGAGAGAGTGATCCAAAATTTTCAAAATCTTACAGAGATAGTTCTGTCAGCCCATAATTAAGATACCACCATCCAATTTCATTTTTATTCCCTTGCAAAGGGTATTATAATTTTGCCCAGAAGGTTGCAAAGCATAGAAATATTCATTTCCAACCCTAATAACTATATATTCTCGATCAAGGGGACGACTGTTTGTCCGTCCTGCTGTCTGTTTCTATCAATCGAGCTGAAACTTTGCACAGAGTCTTCTTTTTACAGCACTCTGCTAATGTGTCGGAACCGACCGGATCGGATCACTGTGACTTATAACTGCCATAGGAACTATCGGTCGGAAAATGGGTCTTACTAGGAAAAACCTTTTTGTTTTCGATGTTAGTAACTTGTTAAAAATCGGATGACCATATCTTTTAGCTGCCATAGGAACCATCGGTCGAAAAATAAGTCTTAGTGAAAAAACTATTTTGTTTTGAATTTTATCGTACTTTAACTCGGCGGTTGTTAATTCGATCAAAAAGATTCGCGAAATTTGTGCGAAATCAGATGAGTATCTGTCGGAAAATGGGTCTTAGAGAAATTTTTGTTTTTAATGCTATCGTTCTCTGATATTTCCAAACATTTTCAAGGGTATAAAATCTTCGGCGCAGACGATGTTAGCTTGGCCTTCTCGTTTGTGCTTTATTTGTAATTAAAAAAACTAATGGACACTCTTATGTGCTTAACTTCGATTCGCTGATCTGAGTAAGTGCCTTATCTAGAAAGATCATATTTGGCGTAATTTATGTTGAAATAGTACCGTTACTTTTTCAATAATTTGTTTTCTGCTTGTCTTTCTTCAAATTTTGTAAGTGCCTTTGGAAAAATGTTCATTTCTTTCATACTTATTGGGTAATTATTTTTTACTGAAGGTACATAGAGCATATAAGTTGTAAAGAAGAAAAAAGGGTGTAACAGGGAGAAGAAATCATTTCGACCTATAATATATATTCTGATCAGCTCAACAGCGAGTCTAGCCGTCCGTCCGTAAACAACAGATCTCAGAGATGGTATGAGATAGAGGTTTGACTTTGGGAAGCTATACGCAGCAGATCAAGTTTATTTTCAATTTTTGCCACGCCCCTCCCCAATTTTGTAAAAACGTCTACCACAGTTTTAGATGTATTCTAGAGATAGTAGTACTGTATCGATTGAAGAAGTAAGATCGAGAGGGTTCAATTAGAAATAAAATATATATGAATTACTTTGTTTCAAGTTGCATTGATTGCCGTCCCTTGTTCGGCAAGATAAGCTTTAATGCACCAAGTAAAGAGCTTAGATTCTTTTCCCACCATATTTCATAAGCCTGTAAGTAGAGCCTTTAAAAATTTTAACTTCATGCCCTCCAATAAATCGGCATGGAAAATAATGCTACCAGAGTACTTTCCTCTTTACAATTACAATTTAGTACATATTCAGGCCTGTTCTCGTTTTCAATTTGTTCAATGGTTTCGCTCCCAAAACCGACTGTGTTATTGGACTTTTAACTTCAAAACCCCATTTACCTTCAATTAACCCTCTTGACGGTTAAAGAATTCGCTTGAATTCTTCGATCTTTTCTTAAAAATCACAACCCTTACGAATTCCGATCAATCGAATTCGGAAATGGGAACAGGACTGAATCAGGCCTAAATTAAGTTAAAATTGATGTACTTAGTGAAGAATCTGGTCAATTATACACCGTTTTTAGCATTAACATGTCCTATACAGCGTAGACGCTGTGGTTTCTTGCACTTGGTTAGGTTAGTGTCCCTATATTGCTCATAATGTACTTGCTTCTGGGCCATATTGCAGGTCACAAAGCGCTTATTTCGTTTTACGAGAGCAATGCCCTTGAGCTCGTAGTTGTATTGTTTTGCTAGACTGATGTTCTTGTTGTTGGTAATCGTTGTTCCTAGGAAGTTATAATCTTCCACTGCTACAGATAGTCCAAGACGAATAGACTCTCTGCGCTTGGTTATTTAGTATTTCTTTACTTTGACTACTTCTCAATCTTACCACTCCGTCGTTTCTTTAAATTCTTACGCCTTCATGCAAAGTCGGTGTGTCGAAAGCGGCTTAATAATCAAGAAATAGTTGGTGGGTTTGAATTTGGATTCTAAACACCTTCCCCAGAAATCTCTATAGATTTTCGTATAAACTGTAGCACATCAAGTTAAAATTGATTGAATATGCCCGGCTACTATATTAGATGACTGCTATTAGACAACTGCTCAAGGCCAAGAAGATTTAATACGTACGGGTTTCATTCTGGTTTTCATGATCTAGTAGCCTTTGTTGCCCCTTTGTTCGCTGATCGCGGACTGTCGCTTTCTGCCAGAGCAGGAGCCGAAAAGAGTCAGAGTGGCGCGTGAGCGAGCAATTGCGAACCTTTCTACACATGTAAAGTCCTCCCGATTTAGTTCGAAATCCAAACGTTTTTACGAAAATCTCTAGAGATTTCTGGGACACCCCTATTATCACTCCATTTATATACCCGCTTCACCCAAACCTTTTTCTTCAACTCTGTCTTTTTATTCAGTTCGCTTAGATTTTAAGTATTTTTGGGTTCTTAATTTGTAGCTAGCTTTTGATGCTCTGACTGAATTACCTCTTCTCCACAGCCATGGGCAGAATCCAATGATATCCGAGCAGCATGGATTGACGAGTTAAGCTCTGCAAACAGATCTCTTCTACCTAGTCTGACAAATAAGAGACGTATCTAGATGGTAACGCTAAAACGAGATTTTGATGGTTTCAACAGTCTTTTCTGACTGACTTGGAAGGCATTACATTAGGTGCCAAGCCGGGGCTGAAAATGCGGATGACCCATTAGTGCGCTGATTTGATGGTTTAAGTTGATATATGAGAGCTCCCTTCATCACGCTGAAGAACACGAATTTACCCTCCAACTCTTTTCTAATGGAACAGCCAAGTTTTCTCTAGACTTCCAGAACAGCTGTATCTAGTCCAAACAAAGTATTGTGTGTATGTTATCATTTAATTAAAAAACTATAATCGAAACAGGCAATGAAACAAGAAAGAAAATTAACGCGCATATAAAAACATTCCACGGATTCAGCGGTAGTTCATAAAACTGGATCTGGAAACGTAAAACAGAGAAAACAGATGACAAATCGATTTTTGTTTGAGTAATCATTTTCACTTACCCGCCAAAGGCTGGCTTCTGGGCATTGGAATTGCCAGTCTGTGCCAGATTACCAAACGATAAGCCCGAATCCTGTCCACCCAGAGTTTCGAAAATGTTGCCCTCCGCTGGCTTGGCGGTGGCGGCTCCGAATGCTAGTGGTGGTGAGGCCACTGAGGCGTTGCCTCCAAAAGTGCCAAATCCCTTGGGACTGCCAAAAGTCGGGGCTCCACCAAAGGTGGGACTGGCTCCAAAGGCTGTGGCTCCAAAGACACTGGGTGTGGTTTGTGGGGTCTGCTGCTGTTGTGGCTGCTGCGGTGAACCAAAGCCTGTCTGGGCCACTGAAGCTCCACCAGCCTGAGCAAAAGCGCTGCCAAAACCTCCAGGATTAGGTGTGCTCTGCGAGAAAGAACCAAATCCTGAACCAGAAGTGTTGTTGCCCCCACCAAAGATAGAACCTCCAAAGGCGGAAGGTTGAGGCGGGCTAACGGGATTGCTGAAAATGTTCCCTCCAGTTGTGGGTGTAGCTTGGGCGGCCTGTGCTGGCTTTCCAAATACAGATTGACCAAAAACGGAGCCACCTGGAGCAACTGGTGCGGTATTTGCGCCACCGAAAATGGAACCGCCGGCACCAAAGGGTGCAGCGTTAGCGTTTGAACCACCAAAAATGGACGAAGCTGCTGGTGGAGCTGCAGGTTGACCAAATCCGACTGGTGATTGGGCTTGACCGAAAATGTTGCCACCAGAGGTAGCTGTACCTGACTGGGGACTACCAAAGGGTGAGGAATTAGCTGCAGCGGCTGCAAACAGACCCGTGGGAGGCGGAGCAGCAGTCGCTGAAACAGCTGCGGTTCCAAATACGCTGGCCTCCGGTTTGGGCACTTGACCAAATATGTTTGTGGGTGCTGCGGAAGAGCTCACCGCCTGGAAAGGATTACTGGCTGCGGTAGTGGCTGTGGGTGCTGCCGCAAAAGTTCCACCAAAAGACGAGGTGGAAGAGACAGCTGTGGCTGGAGTCGAAGAGGTACTCAGACTGCTAAAGGCATTGGAGAAGGAAAAACTACTGCCAAGAGCGGGAGTAACGGAGGTGGTGGATGTGGGAGCAGCAACTACAGGTGCCGTTACAGAAGTAGTCACTGCAGGAGTTGCTATTGAGGAAACGGTTGTGGTGACAGCTGAGGGAAACGGTTGTAGTTGCAGTTGAGGAGCTAACTTGAGTAGCCAATGGGGCAGCAGTTGTGGTAGGGGTTGATATGGGAACGGATGTCACTGAGGGAGTGGTAGGAGTAGTAGCGGAGACAGCTAACGGAGTAGCCGCAACTGTTGAAGAGGAAACTGTTGAGGTGTTGCTGGCACTGCCAAATAGTCCCTTGAAGGGGTCTCCTCCTCCTCCTACTGCTGCTGCTGCTGTTGTGGTTGTGATTGTACCAAATCCAGCTCCTCCCTGTCCAAATTGAAAGCTTCCTCCGCCTGAACTTTGTCCAAAACCGCCAAAAACATTTGTGGGCTGTGTTGTTTCGGCTGAGCCCTCCTTGGTCTGAGGCTTGCAAATGTTAACAGAGGAGCTGAAAAGGCTCTCGACGGCATCTGTTTTGGAGGAAGTGGCGGTGGCTGTGGTGGTGGTGGTGCTGGTGACCGCTGCAGCAGCTGTTGCGGGAGCAGTAGCTGGAACCCCTTGGACAGCAGAAACTATGGGCGCTGCAGTAGTTGCTGCCACGGGTTGCTGCGCGGGTTTGTTTGAAAACAAGTTGGCCGCGGGTGCCGCATTGGGTTTAACCACAGAAGCACCAAAACTGAATGTAGAACTAGCCGAGCTAACTGGTGCCGCATTACCTCCAGCTCCACCAAATCCGGCAAAGGAAAACGGTTTGGCCTCCGGCTTAGGCAGCTGAGCAGTGGGCTTTGTTTCCATGGCCGGCAACTCCTTGCTCTTGGCCGTTTCACTTGATTCCTGGCCTTTAAACAAATTGGCTGCAGGCGACTTCTCTCCAGCAACCCCAAATGACAGAGCTGTCTTGGCTGGCTGATTGAAACTGAAACCGGATCCAAACATGGATGAAGAGCTGGCTGCCTTGGGTAACTCGGCTGCACTCAAAGTGTTTGTGGTGGTGGTCACTGAGGAGGTCTTTACAAATGGGCTGCTCTGGCTGAAGGCAAAGGGTGCGGCTGGAGCTGGTGTGGCCACTGAAGCAGCAGGAGCGGACACTGCGGCTGGTTTGGATGCGGTGGGTTTTGGCAGCTGGGCTGGGGGTGGAGCTGCCTGGATGGCCTTATTGGCAGTAGCTGGCTTTGCCGCCGCTGCCGTTACTGCCTTCCTAATGATCTCTGCTTTGCGCCTCGACTCCAATATGACTTCCGATTTAAGACCCACACGATCTGGACGCTGCGGACTAATGATGTTAATCTTTTGCTGCTGCACCAGTTTCCTGATTCTATCCAGCTTGGACTGACTCAGCCGGGAGCGGTCTAGGTCCACCACTTGGCTGACACTCAAGGACAATATAGAATCCGCCAAGGTGTCCACTCTGCAAAAGAAATCTTTGGTATTTGATTGGAGAAACTTGAGGCCACTACTAACGCTTCGCTGGCGCGACTCCGGCTGTTGTTCTGATCTAGCAGAGCTGTTTGAAGCAAGCCACGTTCCTTTAGCTTGGCCTTAATGCTGTTCTGCTTGATCCTCTGATCTGAGGTCATGTTTTGGAGGCGTGACAAACGCTGATAGATGCCCTCCAGGCAGGGCATATGCATGCGCGATTTAGAATTGCGACGCACCACATCCTGAAACTGTTCCCATTGCGTGTCGATGTGCTGCTGGGCCAATCGCAATTGTGCCTCATTGGCGGCCACATAACTCTGGAGACGGGACAGCAGACGTCGTCCGGCCGGATCGCAGGAGCTGGAGTTCATCAGGCGGGTAATACTGGGCAGAGGAAAGTTCTCAAATTAAACTGGAGAGATTTTTAAGCAAGTTAAAGGGACCTACTCGGGATTGCGGTAGACTTCCAGCTTGCCACGACACTCGGCCACTATGGCATAGGCCTCGTTCAAGCCCTGACGGAGACCCTGCACATCCAACTCAAAGTCCACATCTGAGGCTTGTTCATTCAGCTCTTGGAGATCATCCAGACGCTTGGCATAGCTTCTCAAAGCAGAGGGGGCTTCAATCTGCAAATGATTAGATGTTAAGATCCGTTTTTTTCAGGCAAGAATTCTTACATTTCTGAGGAGTTCCTGTGTCTGCTCCTTCTGCTTCAAAATATCCATGCTAAAGGATTCTATTTGCAGGGCAATCATGTCCCGTATAATGGGTTCCGTATCATCCACTTGATGGGTCTCTTGGGAGGCAAAGGATGGCTGCGGTGTTTGCGGGTTGGTCTTGGTGGCCACAGGCGTAAAAGTGGGTGGCACTGTGTATAGAGGCTTCTGGATGGGAGCAGCGGCTACCGTTGCAGAAGTTGCTGTGGGCTTGGCCATGGTCACAGCCCCAAACATATTTCCTCCAGCCGGATTAGTCCCAAATCCAGCAAAGCTAACAGCAGGCTTGCTAATGGCAGCGGGCGTAGCCGCAAAGGAGAGGGGAGCATTACTTGTAGGCGCCACGCCAAAACCTAATTGGGAGAAGAGGGATGCGGTCTTCTCTTTGACTGGAGCCGGCGTGGAAGTCACCGTATTGGGTGTAAAGGCAAAGGATAAGTCTGTGGCGGCGGCAGCAGGCTCCTGCACGGGCTGAACAGGTTCAGCCTCTACCTGGACAGGCGGTAATAGTTTGTCCAAAGGCCGAAATTCACCCGAAGTATCCGCCACGGGCGGAGGCGGAGAGCATACCGAAGCTGCTCCCTGCATTAGATTCAGGAAATTGAAGCAAAGCAAGTGACCATCCGAGCCTAAAACATGTATCATTGGCATCACCGGCAACTTTTGCTCATTTATGGTCAATTGGTGAGTGGCCGACGTATCATAGGCAAATCCCAGCGGAAAAGTCTCCTCCTGATTGCTCTCGCTCAATGGCAACTCAATGCGGGCCTCATCCAGCAGCGTCAACTGCTGCCAGGTGGGTGTATCGCCCGTTTCTGTGGTGCCCATGACACCCACCTCCACACCATTGGCGGAGCAAACCAGCAACAGATTCCATTGTGGTATATGGGTAAACAGGAACTGATGATTCCTGGGCCCGTTCAGGCTATAGCAGATGTCATAGTAATTGATGTACGTGGGATTTGCTGCCTTGGGTGCATTTATGATGTACAGCGAGGGATTACAATCTTCGCCGTGTTGCAGAAATATGGCCGCAAACTGATACGTGGACAGCCACTGTATGGCCAATGTGTCAAAGGGTCCATCGTGCACATTGGGCGGACATACCAGCGTCTTAGCCGGCGTCAGATCTGGCTTAAATTGCTGCAGTTTGCCACTGGGAAAGCCGAGCACTATCTGTTTGCCCTTGGGTGACCAACAGCCACACTTGACCTGTTGACTCTTGTCCAGGGAATGCAATTCAAAGTTGCCTCCCTCCTTCAAGGCATACATGCCCAATCCTCCGTTGCTCAGGACCACGGCCAAGCTATTGGGCAGCACCGGATTCCAAAGCAGCTGCACCGCATGCACATAATCCTCGGGGGCCAAACGTATATTATAGACGCATTTAACCTGCGGCGACATAAACGAGGCAACCGCATAGATATACAGCAAACTGGTGCCATTTAGGGTGAAATTAATGGCCAGCAGGTTGCCATCCGAACTGCAAGACATGTAATTGGGTACACTGGGCAGGGGGACCACACGGGCCTGCGGCTGGCGGGCTGTCATCTTGGCCTCGGCCACGTCCTTGAGCAGAATGACTATGCAGACAAATAAACAATTTCAGGGACATTCAAACATAATGAATGTATTACTTACCCTTCAGTTCCTTGGCCGTGGGATTTCCGGCAAAGAGCAGGCCGCGACTGCTAGATACCGCCAACAGCTTCACATTGCTGCGCGGCTCTCCGCATTGCCCAAAGGCCACAAATTTGTCATGGAACTTGAATTGCACTTCCTGCAGGTATGGTAATGGTTTTAAAAATGTTTAGTTGCCCAAATTTCCACCTACCTGTGTGTCCTTGCAACTGGGTGCATTTTGCGCCATTTTTTCTGTAGGATTTCAATTTTTTTGTCCAACTTTAGGTTCGTCTTCGACCGGCGGTTGTCTGAAAGCAACAAAATGCTGCAACAGCTGGTCACTCTAATCGAGAGCCAAACAGTGATGTCAATTTGGCAGTTTTCATTTTGCTAAAAGTTTGGCTATTTTTAATATATTTTTAGCTGTTTTCTTTATTATGCAACAAATTAAAGGTTAGTTTGACCAACATTTTGTTCAGGTCGTCAAAATGTTCGACGTTAGTGGAGATGTTCGTGCCAGTTTTTTGTTCGACGTTTTGTTCGCAGAGAATAGAAATGTTTCTATCTTTCGAGTGTTCGTGCGAACATGTTCGTCAATGGATGCGAACAATTACACGAACATCATTTGTCAAAAATATCTGTAGAGTGAACACGTGCCCAAATAGCAATAAATTGTTGCTGGAATTCATTGAATGCCCCCAAAATGATCAAATAATGCTTTAAGCTAATTTGTATCGCCATCTAGGCCATGATTGTGTTAGTTTCCGTTGCCATATTTTCATGTTAACTCGATGTGATTTTTGAGAAAATGATATTCGTGAGAAATGTTCGCCTGGTTAGTGGGCAAACGACTTTTTCGTGTGTGGATGGCCTGCTTTAGTCAGAACTTACACGATGAAGCAAATTTCATGAAATTTTCATAGTTGGCTTGAAAATCAAGGGAATTTTACTAGATTTGTAAAACAAAATGTATAGAACTACACTTGTGTCTCTCGTCTAATGAGAAACCTTCATGAAGTTTACTTTATCGTGTAAATCCCATAAAAAATAGTCCACAATTCAAATTTTTTGTACCCAGCTATGGAACTGTATGTTTTTACTGGCAAAAATTTTATGAAAATTCTGCTAAATAGGCCAAATTGGCAAAGTTTTGGGTCATAATTTATCAAATTATTTGAGTATGAACCCATACTGGCCTGTTTCTGTTTCTAAATCCGATTTATCGGATTTTTTAATAGTTGTTATTTCTAAAAAACGATTGGGGAATTCTCTCGAATCTTTTTGCCATCCAGAGGATCGATTGAAGGTAATTGTTTGGAAGCGAAAACTTTTTACAATTCCGATTCCGCATGATTTGATCGAAAGTGATGAATCGAAAATGGGAACATGCCCAATACTTTTAGTTAAAAGCAATCACAGAAATTTACTTAAAGTTTCATTAAAACTTGCCTCTAAACCCTCGCCGTACGCATTTAGCTGTTATGTAGCTATTTGTCTAGCTTTTTCTGCTGACTCCTGGCAACTCTGGTCAGTGATTGACTGGAACTAGTTCCCCATCGAACTACTCTGTTTTGTTGTTGTTTGTCTGTCTCTGTCCAGCAAGCGTTCTGTTTTTTTTTTGTTAAACAAAAGCCTTATTGTTCGCGGGCAATGCAGGCCACAAAAGCAGTGCACAAATTAGTCGTGTTATTTAAAAATAAAAATGCACCAGCAACAAAAAATGTAGTCTAGTTAAAAAAGTGGGAGCTGAGCTGGAAAGACGCGCAACACGGTGCTAAAAATTTGTGCGTAATTTTAGTAGGCTTAGGAATCCATATATCAAGCAATTTCAACAAAGTCGAAAACAAATTTGAGTTCATATCAAAATTGTGTTTTGTACATTCATTAATACCCAAAGAAAAATTTCTTTAACGTTAAGAAATTGGTGTAAAGGCAAACGAAGCCAAGAAGCAAGGGCAAGGTAAATAAAGGTGGTGGTGGGTAGAGGAGCTGCGAGTCAGCTAATTAAAAATTGAATTTTCTGGTTACAGCAGCAGAACAAAGAGGACAAAGGACACAAGGAGGCTCTCAAAATGATCAGCAGTTTGTTTTCAAGGCTTATTATGTGAGTAAGAGACAATGAGAGAGAGTATGATGCTGACCCCCAAAAACTTTTCCAAGCTTGGCCTTGTCAGCTACCAACAACAACAACAAAACGAATGTCGAATTCTGCTTCCTAATTGTGTGGGCGTCACGCTCTTCTTGCTTGCCGTGATTTCTCGAGCGTGGTTGCCAATCGTAGCATTTGTTTGCTTTTTATTTCATTTATTAATCATCAACCCCGGCGAAGTACCGTTTGTTGTTTGTCCCCTCCTTCTCCATACCCTGCCCCCTTAAATTCGAACTGCGCCTAATTTGGTATTGTGAGGCCGACGCACTCCACTCACTCGGCATCTCGATTGCTCAATATGGTCAACCCAACAATTGGGGGCCAAATTGAAGTAAACACTTGTGACTCTATTTGTTGCAACGAGGTTCCATGCAAAAAATCTGGTTAATATTTATAGTTTCGGGTTCTGTACCGAGTACGAGATTTGGCGCATCTCATTTACGTTTATGCGGTTGGGATGTCGTGAAAAATTGCAATCGAGACTTGCATTGACTTTGTTGTTCGAAAGTGAAACGGAGAAATTAGTTTGAATTTATGTGTTGTGATTTCTGATGATTTCTTTAAACATAAATCATATGTTATTAGGAGAACTTTAAGAAATAAGTTTCGTCAAACCATAAAGTAGTTTAATATTGAGAGATATTTGTGTTATATCTTAAAAAAAAAACATGAAAAAATTGAAATGGTTTGTTTTACACTTAAAATTACTCATCTAATTGATTTCATTGTAGGTTCTTTCATTGCCCATTTGGAAAGTAGTCGCTAAAATAATCATCGATTAGTCACAACTATTTACAATTATTTGTTGAAAAACAATCATAGTTTTAAATTAGTTACTCAGTTACGGTCTTTCTAGAAAGTTTTCCGTTGTATCTTAAAAAAAAATCAAATTCATTGAAATTAACGACAGGGACTCAGGCCGGCAGATTGAATTGACGTCTTAACGAAGCCCACGGTTTTGTCATCAATTTCCACTATGTTGACACTACCATGATTGATCTGTTTGCCTGTTGGTCAAGAACTTCTGGGACTTTTAATCCGTGCCAGTATTTTTCATCTTCTTCAGATTTTCCGTTCTAAGCAAAACTTCGTTGTGGGCTATCCCACCGGGTAAATTTGCACTTATAACTTCGGACAGTTTATAAAGATGCAACATTTCTAATGTCGGTTGGCAATTAAAAATGTAAAGAAATAAATCTTCCCTCTAAACAAGTTCAAGCCTGGAACTTCGGCGTTTCATAAAACAGAGCTACCAAAATATGGTCAATCAATTGTTTTCTATGCTGTCTGCTTACCGAAATCACAGGGACAAATTTAACGGCTCCGCTCACTCTCTCAACAGAACACTTGATTTTGTTTTTCTCGTGTTTTCTGTTTCATAGTTCACGATGAGAGAAACACACGAAGCTATCTTACGATTGGAAAAATTTAGCTTGGCTTTCAGCAACTAAGCTTAAAGATGGAATGACGCTTTTAATTTTTAGACACAATTATTGTCCCAATTTTTCGTTAATAGATCAAATTTTGCTGTCATTTTAGCCTCTTCAAATACACAACGACTTTTCCCTGTAGACCAAGAAATGTGACTAAAATGTCCCTAAAAATGTAAAGTGTCATTCAAGCCTGAGTAAAACGAGCCAATACATACTGGCAGTTTACTCAGGCATACGCGTAACACGCATACTTTCGCAAAAGACACTTTCGGCAGATTCCGCCTAGCAAAGTGTGTCGTGAAAACAAATAGAGCGAAAAAACTTTAATTGATTTGGCAAAGAGTACGTTGAGAATTTTTTATCGTGTCCGAGGGAGACTGTTTTTTTCTGACAGCCTGTAAAAAGAGTTGACTTTTTGAGAGCTCTGTAATTAAGTAATACATCGAATTTGGCACATGATTATTATTATATTTAAAAAGATTTCCTTTCTATCGTTTTATCATCTATGTAATTCACTGTCGATGAGAGTGTACTTAGAATTGTATAAGCGAATTGTATAAGCAGAGTAGCGTTCTAACGATTTCTTGGCTAACTTTAATTAGTTTTTAGTTAAACCTCAGTGCAATAAGTATATGTGCATTAACATTTTGGAAAAACCTTGTTTTAAACCAAACGATTCAAGCCAAGTATATTTTTTTCCTATAGCTCTAGAGCCAGTAACTAAGAACTGCCTTACAGTACTTCAATATTTATTAACAAAAAAATTATTATTTAACAAATGTATTTCATTCTTAGGAAATAAGTATATGTGCATTTTATATAGTTCTTAAAATTTTGTATTAAGTTCAAACTTTTGATCAACTTTAATAGTTAATGTGCTTTCCTTTTGCCTCTAAGACTTTTGCAAGGCGGTTTGGCATGGAATCTGCCAGATTTTGGAGAGTTTCATTGCTTATTAACTCCCATTCTGCAAGCAAAGCGTACTTTAAATGCTTAATTGAGTCGAACTGCCTCCCACCTTTATAAATCCTGGCTGAGAGGATACCCCAGAGGTCCTCAATTGGGTTCAAGTCAGGACTGATAGCCGGCCACTCCAGTACAGGTATTTTTCTTGAAGAAAAATAAGCCTTTGTGGCTTTTGATGTGTGGATTGGAGCGTTGTCCTGTTGAAAAATCCATCTATCTTCGTAAAGATCGTCTGCAAAATCTATTAATTCACTCTCCAGCAATTGAATATAGATTTCTGAGTTTGTTCTTATTGGAATAAAACATAGCCGAGACTTTCCTGCATATCCGAAACAGGCCCAAATCATCAGTGATCCACCGCCGTGATTCCTCTTATGGCGAGTTTCTCTTGGTTTTTCTTAAGTCACGCCAATACTTATGACAGCCATCAGGACCATCAAGATTAAACTTTTTTTCATCCGAAAAAATAACGTTTCGAATTCTTCGGTCCAAAATTTGTACCTGTCAGCAAACGCCAAACGAGCCTTAAGATGGCGTGGCAATAGCATCGGTACAGCCACCCGGGAACTATGTTTAAGGTTACAATTTTCAGTTAAAATTTGATGGATCCGTCTTCTACCGACATTGAGCTCTAAATGACGTTTAATGCCTGTACAAGACATTTGATTGTTTACAGCCAGGCGCTTAATCTCACGCTTGCACCTATCGTCGATGTGGCTCGGTCTGCCACTGCGTTTAATCTGACCATAGGAGCTTGGATTTTTTTAAGAAATTAGCTATCGTATTTCTGTGTCGAGACACTCTGGAAGCTATTTCAGTGATGGTAGCCCCACCTTCGTTCAATCCTTGGATTCGTCCGCGTTCCTCAGCTGATAAATGTGTTCCACGCGGCATTCTTAGGAAAATTTAAAAAATTTTTTTGTGTTTCTGCAACAACTACTTAATTTACTCTCAACTTTTCATTTTTTATCAAAACACATCCAATTTGTTGCACGCCGACCATTAAATGCACACTAATTGGTTTTGCACATAAACTTATTTCCTAAGAAAATCAAATCTCGCCACTCAAATGTGTGATAACGGTACTAAGAATGATGACCAAAGAAGAATTATGCAAAAGCATTCTAAAAATAGATAACAACAAAAGACTTTTGCATACCTAGAACATATGTTCTGTTACTATTGAGGAAGAGAGAAACGAAAACATATTTGCAACATATTTGCACATATACTTATTGCACTGAGGTATTCGCAACCTACCTTTGTATGCATAGGAGTGCTCAGAAAGCTGGGTCGCTTGGTATTCAGCTCTTCAAAAGTTGACATAATCGAAGCTCTAGTGCGCTCTATAAAAAGCTTATGTTGCTTCTAAAAACACCTTAACCCCAATTAATTAATCTTAAATTATGCTCGAAGCCTTATTTCGCGTTCAACGAAGAAGTAAAAGATCGAAATCTTCTAATGTCGTTTCTATCAAAGTCCCAGTCAAAGTTACTGCATAAACGTTCGCATATCAATCGTTCTCCCAAACAACACACGAACAACAATAACAACAACAGTGTGAGCCGGCTGGCGCGCGTTCGTTTTATTAATAGACCCCCCCGTGCCTGAGCATTAGACGGCCGCTCCGCTGGTTCTCTATGCCTGTGGCCAGTCTGTGCTCGGCATTCTAGCCGCTAGGAACGGAGACAATGCTGCGTTTGCCATGAGCCGGCCACTGTATCAGCAGGAGCAGCAGCAGCAGCTGCCACCTCAATTCTTCTATCAGCGTCCGGCTAATATTAAACGCCTACGTCAACATCAACAACAGGCAGTTCCCATCTATGGACGCAGTTACTCTTTAGAGGATGAACAGGCTGTGCCTGTTTATTCCAAATTCGTTTATACCCAACAGCAGCAACTGCATCATCATCATCCTTTGTATCAAGTGGGAGACTCGTTGAGCTCCTTGGAGGAGGACGATTTTGATTACAATGGAGCTTATATAGTAGAAACTCCGCTTGCACCGCCAGCTCCCGCTGCTGGCGCTGCCAATGTAGTGCAGAATCTGAATGCTTTGGGTCGTTTGTTGGAGCTCTTGCAGCGTTGGCCCTTGCCCTGTCTATCCTTCAATACGGCCTGCATTTGCTCTCTCATTGTTATATTTTTAGCCCCACGGACTTGTGCACAGAGTTTATTGTTTCCCGCTTACAGATTGTTCTTTGGCACCCTATATCCGGCCTATGCCTCCTATAAGGCGGTGCGCACCAAGAATGTCAAGGAATATGTGAGTAGCAAATGGTTTATAATATTTTCTCGACATGCATGCACACAATACAATTGTAAAAACTGATGAAATCACAAAAATACATTTAAACCAGGAAAATACAGAGGCTTAATGATCAAATTGAAAATTTCCTGTACACATGAATCAGAAATAATTAGAAAATAACAAATTGCAGCCGGTTGAAGTTTTGATTTCTACTAATTGGCCTTCAAATGAAAATTGTTTGGAGACCTGAGGCTTTGTAGTAAAATAATAAACAAATATTAATGAAACTAAATCAAACTACAATAAGAATTCTAGATTGTTTGTAAAGTAAATTTTATTTTTATTTAATTTTCGGGTGTGTCCCAGAAATCTCTAGAGGCTTTATAGGTGAAGGGTTACAAATATGCCCAGCTACTAAATAAGATGACAAAAGTTGAGCGATTTGAAACCGACTGCTCAAAGCCAAGTAGCTTTAGTGCTTACGGTTGGCCTTCCATATGATCTAATAGCCGGTCTTATTCTTGTCACTTTGCAAATAAAGTAGTTCAAGTTTAGTTCGAAGTGCAATCGTTTATATGAAATTTTTTAGAGATTTCCAGGACATAGCTGTTTATGAGATTTTTTATAGTAAATCCAAGCAAATTGTTTACCAAATATCTAAATATCACTAAATGACATAAGGAAATGTAAATATATTTTTCGAAAATCTTAGCAACTTATAAGAACTCACGATTATTTAACACTTTTGTAATCTTTAACACCATTAACAAAATTTACATGTTTGGTGGCAGTTGAAGGGCCTTAAAGCACATCTCTGGGTCCTATGTTAATAGGTTAAGGGACTCATTTAACGTTCAATAGCTGACAAATCATTGTCGATCTTGGTTTAACCGTTTCATAGTTTTCATACTTGCAAATGATCCTCCCAAACAGGGTTTGAAGTGCTCACTAGAAGGGTCATCTTTTATATGTGTAAAATATAGGTTTTTTTAAGTGCAGGCAGGTCTGATTGGACTTGGACTCCTTACTTAAAACCCAATTATTTCATTTTGCGAGGACTTTGTTTTCCAACGGCTGAGGATGATGTTGAAGCCTTCTAGAAGATTCTTGTTTTGGAGGTGCCACTTTATAAGGGGAATTACAATAGTCATACTAACCCCACCATAAAAGTCCATAGTAAGATTGTGCTGAAAAATGTGAAAGTTTTTAAAGTGCGCAATCGCATCTGGTCTCACTTTGAAGTAGCCAAGGGTGCAGATTCCGTAAAATGCAACGACACAACAAATTTGACTAGAGCATAAAGATGATGTTCGTGTAATTGTTCCCATCCATCGACGAAAATGTTTGCACGAACACTCGGAAGATTGAAATATTTCTATTCGAACAAAACGTCAAACACAAAATTCTGTCAAGAACACCTCCCTAACGAAGAACATTTTGTCGAACTAAACAAATTTGTGTGTGGATGGCCTGCTTAAGGCTGCCTTCACACTGTTGGACACATGAGACATGACAGTCTAGTAGGCCTGCATTTCCCCATGAAATTCTATGAATTTGACAAGCTATTCAAATTTTAAACATAACAAAAAGCAGGACTATTAGACTATCATGTCTCATGCAAGGTATACTAAACAAGGTTAGGCTCACTCGCTCTCTCATCATGTGTCAAAGAGAGGAGAGTATATATAATATCCGAAAATAGTTTACAACCAGAAATGTATCGGTTGCTAAAAACTTGCAACTGGTTGCCCTTCCATACAAATCATGTATTGAGTCGTCCATTTACACAAGCTACATTATCAATTTGCCAGTTTAATGCCAAATTGCAAGGCGGGAGAGATTGTCCCATAGCCATTTTCAAAGTTGACCCGTTTGTTCCTATGACAGTCTTTTATATCGCCAGTATAGTAGTATATCGACACCGGTCAACTCATCTTACCGATCCTCAACCAGTCATTACAATTTAATTACAAATAGATTTTAAACGAGACTTCTTTCGAAAGATAAGTTTGTTGATGCCCAACTCACCCGAATTTAGCAATTTGATATCAGTTTAATTACATTTATTCCAACTAGGTGTATGACAGTATTTTTTTGTTACTAGTTCACAATTTCACTGCAGGGATATAAAACACAATCCATTCTTCCACGGAGATGTTTCGCTTACAACAGTTGCTTAGTCATGGAGCAAAAAGTATTAGAGAGGAACTTTGCGCTGCCTCTCAATTTTGCTGGTGCTGAACGATAGTGCCCAAAAAGATACTTCAAAGTGCCAGTAGGAAATCACTGCGGTTAGAGCGAGACGACCATAACCTAAATGTATCCAGAGAGAGCGAACAGCTGACCAAAAAGTATCTAGAAGAAGCGGTGTCGACTGAGCAAAGTTCCTCTCTAATACTCTTTGCTCCATGGCTTACTGACTGAAATTTAACAAGTTGTCAAGAGAGCGAGAGAGTGAGTAGGCCTACCTTGTTTTGTATACCTTGGTCTCATGTGTCGAACAGTGTGGAGCAGACAATTTAACATAGAAGCACACTTTTTTGAGTGATGTTAACACCATCCTGACAAAGAGAACATGCATTGTTTAAAAAAATTTTTTTGTACACATAGAAAAACAAGTTGGATAGAGGGAGATGGACATAGTCACAATAATAACTCTAAAGAGTCTAAAAATGACTCAGAGAACCACAATGACAGCGAACAATAGCTGACTAATATCTGAGTGAAATGTTGACGACGCGGCAAAGTGTGCTTGTACAAAACTTCAACATGATATCCACTCGGCTCACACGTAGTCTAAATCTAAATTTTATATAACTCAGCCTATGTCATAGTATTAATATTTATAACGACACTCACGAGGATCGCTCGCAACAGGATAGCCGAGACACCACTTAAAAGGGTCGACAAGTCGTGGGACCACTTGACGTGCATTGGGTGAAAAACCACCCTTGTAACCCACACGGATCATTTATAAACAAAGATGTGTCTTTACACACACATTGTTAATTTAGTTAAGGAAAGGAAAATAAGGAAAATATCTTAATAAAATGAAAACTCATTCGACAGAGTGAGTTAGTACAAATTTGAACTTAGAATCGTGCTCATTAAAAGTGTATAGTTCTATACAGTGCTTCTATGTTAGATTTTCTTTGTGTGAAGGCAGACAAAAAGTAAAATATCGTGAAGTCAAGTATCGCTCGTTATATTTTTAAACAAAATAAATTTATGGAAAACTGAAAACGTGAGCTATGTTCACAGAGATTTGATTTCAGGCAAATAATTTTCGCAAATTTTGATTAAAATTTGACTAAATCTATGATTGCAGATTTTGCAGAATTTAAAACTATAACCATGGTTCCTTTCGCAAATATTAATCAAATTTGGTCCAAAAACTCCTATTTAGCCAAATTTTAACCATAATTTGGTCTTATGATTTGCCTAAAGACCTAAACTGGATTCAAAATGAATTTCCGTAGTCAAATTATACTACGTCTTAAAAGTCGGTAGACATTGGGTATATATTCAATTTAAACAATTGTTTCTACCTGGAAGTTGTCTTATAGTTCGAACCGAAGTATCTAAATCTATAACCTTCCGAACCGAACCCAACCCATCTGTTTGGAAAAGATTAGGTTAAATTCTTTAAGATCTTCTATAATAGTCTGTTTATTATTTTGTCGCTTATTATATAGATATAATACGATGGAATATAGTGGAAGAATACGATATGATAGATAAATTAGACGAGTCCTCCTCTACAAAAATAAAGCCCAGCATGTCTTCTATATTTAACAACTCTCCGAATTTCTTTAAAAGTATGAAGAAGCTAAGTTTTAACGATCTAAGAAGTTATGAACCGAGGTACGAACCAAAACCTTAGAGACGATAAGTTTAGAAGAGGTTCCAACCTCCGGAGCGAACCCTCTGCGAAAATTCAGAGTTCCGAAGCATTGGCAAATAGTTGTAGAAAACTACATACGTTGGTCTTTAAAATTTTAAATATAAACAAAAGTGAAGTATAAACGTATAGTTGATTTCATCAATTTTCCACAATGTGCATTTATTATATACAAATTTATTTAACTCTTTATTTTAATTTCATTTCTTAGGTCAAATGGATGATGTATTGGATTGTCTTTGCATTTTTTACTTGCATTGAAACATTTACCGATATTTTTTTATCATGGTTCCCATTTTATTATGAAGTTAAAGTGGTTATTGTGTTTTGGCTATTGTCGCCAGCCACAAAGGGCAGTTCTACCTTGTATCGCAAGTTTGTGCATCCCATGCTAACTAGACGTGAACAGGTGGGTTGGGCATGTATATACGTATAGTATTTATATTCATTTTATGTCTGCCTGTTTATATTTTTTCTCTTTTGAAACAGGAAATCGATGAGTATTTAAATCAGGCCAGAGAGCGCGGCTATTCCGCTGTACTACAATTGGGCTCGAAGGGAGTTAACTATGCCACAAATGTCATCATGCAAACAGCCATTAAGGTAATCCTACAAGAGAAAACAATAACACATTCCTTCAAAACACACTTGCACACACACACACACACAATTCTTTCATTCATTTTGCCATTTTCAATTGCCTCCAGCGTCGTTGCATAAAATGAGCAGCCGCATCCGCACAGTCGAGTGTCGCCTCAGCATCCCTCAGCCTTCTCTTTATATAGAAATATCTTTTTGCGCAATGTTTTCTCGCTCATCTTAATCATCACCAGCCACTCAGCCAGCCGGCAGCTACAGGCACGCCGCCACCTCTCTTCATCATTATCATCATCATCGTCAGCCTCTGGGCATCATTTACTGTTTAATTCTTATTTAGTTTATTTTTTGCGTGTTTTTGTTGCGTTTTTAGTTCATAGTTTGTTTTCACTTTGCTTTGTGTGTGCAGCTAGAATTAGAAATATATGCAATCCAAAAGATAGAAGATAAATCCATGCCATGTTGAAATATTGTAATAAAAATCCGATCAAAACAAAAAAACAATGCACAAGCTTTGGCATCTAAAGAGAGAGACAAATTGTTGTAGTAAATGAATTTACAATTTGTAAACAATTGAGATGGAATGTGTGTATATTCGTATGTATGTGGCGGGCTAAACACAATGCGATTCGTGCTGAAATTGGTTTAAAAAAGCAAGGAGTGAGGGAGGAGGGGTTGTTAGGGTGTAAAAATTAGCAGGGGACGGCAGCACAATAGCATTTCAATTTGGATAGATAAAGGTTGAAAGTAGGTGAAGTAGTTTGCCAACAAAATTATATAAAAGCATAATTCTAGGTTTGGTTAGAATGCTGTAATAAAAACAATCGCAAAGAATGAAGATCTTGACCGTTTCTCTAGACGAAACTGCCGGCTTTATCATCAAAAGACTTTGCTGCAGAAAATGCTTATCCTAGCAAAAAAATATCATTTCAACCAAGGCTGCAAGTCTCCAAAATTCTGTAGAGGGTTTGGTTTGTGAGGTTCAAACCCGTCGTAAAGGCTAAGGTACCTTATTCTGTCGAAGCTAATAATCGCCAACAGGATTTGAAATAAGAATTTCATACTTTATTAGTTTTATCCAGTCCAGCGCTGCAAATCGTGTTTTCCAAAGTTTATTAAACGATTCGCCAAATCTTAAATATGCCTTCAATATCTCGATGTAGATGCAAAAAGTAATTCAGCGATGTTATATAATTTTCATAAATTATATCATTTGAGAATGGCGAACCTTCTAAATCATCTTCAACTCAAGCATAAGTTTAATAGGATTATCCATGTATGAAGAAATTCTGAAAATCAATTTGTAAATTTGACAAAAATTCATCATAAAACATCGAACCTTAAATTCTCATTACGCATTGGTAAATTATGCTTCGGACCCGCAAAACGGAGAAATTTTTTTGTTTTTGTGGTCCAGGTTTTATTAGACAAACTCTCGCAAGCGTCTAATAAATCTAAGAAAGCCTCCAAAGGTTTTTTTGAACCAAATATTTTTCCATAAATAGATTCGGTTCCCCCAAAATCAGATAGATATTCTTTTGAAAATTGTATTTTTTTGTAATTAATATTTAACACAATAGAAAGAATTCTTCCCCTGCTAAATAGGTGCTACAAATATGTTGATATGGGGTAGACTGAGAATATAGTTGTTTTCATGGTATGGATTATATATTAATATATGAACATGTGAGAGCCCGTTGCTTCTGAATGTTTTTCACAATTCAACTGGTACCCAAAATAGAGGCAGCCTACTTCAATGACTTCACCTGGTATAATTCCACCATGGTTGTTTATTTTCAAGTGTTGGATCTTAAATTTAGAGTGCCCATTAAACCCTGCCGCGTTTGTCATTATCGCTCTATTTGTTGTGCTTAAAGAGATCTCGGCCAAAAAATTGAAGATGCATTTTAAGTATTTTATACGATGACTTTTTATGATTTTTTGGGTCATTGCGAGTCGGTGGTATAATGAATTCAATCTGTCGGTTTCCTAAAGGTCTACTGAAACTAAATTAATTTCTCGGGCATGAATTCCACCAACATTCATTCGATATTACATGATTATTTGATACCGAATAATTGGAAATCTTATTTTCATATTTAATCATCGAACAAATCTCAGGGTTAAATAAAACACAGCCAAACAGTGCTTTTGGTGCAGACCTATATCGATCTGATTATGTTAATATGGATTGCACTGAACATAAACTGCATCATTGGTTAAATTGTTATATGTTTACATGTAGATGATAAATTCTACATGGAATCAAGTAGCCTTTTCACAGTTCCCATACAAATTTTCAATGGTAATCTAGTTTTTCTGCCATAAAGTAATATATGTATTTTTGTCTTAAACAGGCTGGAACTTTGCCCAATAAACTGATTTAAATGCTATAAAAATCACATAATTGAATCATATATTTCGCTATATGCTCAGATAGCTGAAATATTTATCCAATAAGCGCGTTAGCTTGAACGGGATGATTTATTTTGAAAAGAATGCCATAAAACGAGAGTAGTGTGATTTTAGAGACCAATTAGCACACATTCTGTTGTACTTATATATAGCTTTTGATTTTAAAAAGATGCACTGATATGTGCTCTGTCGAAAATAGCTCATAAGTCCAGATATTTATGCCTAGTTTCGCCTTCATATATCTTAGAGTGAGAAAAATTCAACATTTTCCTTTTTCCTTCACATCCCCGAAACAAAAGCTGATGGAGCTAAAACGAAACCTGTTTTGGAATCAGTGAACATAAACTTATCATATTTTTAAATCAGCAGGGCTGAACCTTACAAAGTTGGTCATTTTGTTGGCCTGTGTAATCAGAGTCATACCGGCAAGCGCATTGTGTGTTGGATCGAACAAAACTCAGCGTTGATGCTAGAGCATTGCTCTCTCTCTCTTCTCTCTTTCCATATCCGTCAGCAAAGCTTATGAGTTTTTGCAATAGTTTATTCATAAGAGGTGATTTTCGCTCACTCTAGTCGATTGTCGTTGACGAACAAAACAGCCGAAATGATTGGAATTAAGACAAACATGTTGTGTATGCAAGTTTAATGCATAGAGCGAAAAGCCAGTTTACTCGGGTGTTGATTAATGTATGAGATTTTTGCAATCGAACGAAGCTGTTCTCTGGTACACGAACACATGGGAACTGTGACAGATTTCTCTCTACGTACATGGCAATAGTAAACTGGCACTGCTCTGGCAGGTGTTCACACGTGTATGGAAGCAAGTGGCACCTATAAATATGGCAGCCTGTCAGTGTGTGTAAACGCACTCTTGGAATCATAATTGCATTTGAAAACAAGAATGAAATCGCCTATATGGTTGTTTTATGGACAGATAATGTCAACCTAATGGCTAGACATCGGATTTTAGGTTTATTTTTGTTGTTGGTCTAAAGAATTCGAAATTTTGACATTGAGCTAATAAAAATATTGGTAATTTTTTAAGATGATCATATCCAAAATATGCTTTTTTTTGGTAAAAAGCATATGCTAAAATAGGTTAAAAATAGGTCCAAATAGGTGAAAATAGGTCAATATATGCTCTACTCAAATACCACTCAAAATTCCGTACTTATGATTAGAACGATGAAAAATACTGAACAAAAGAAGTTACTATACACAGGCAAGCGCTGTTAATGGTTCGTTGCGTACTATTCAAAGCACAATTACGCTAAATATGTTTGTATATTACTGTAATTTCGCTTTCTCGTACGGTTTGCGTCGTTTCGTACAGACCGCAAACACATACGAGCGAAAAGTTTAAGTCAGGGACGCGAGCCTTATCATAAAAATATTATGAAATTTCCATTTTGCATTGCATTCGAATGACTTCTGTACTTAGTTCCAAGCGAAAATAGTGGACCTGATGATATCTCTGCATCCTTACTAATTTGGTTTCGTTTTGGTATTTTTTGCAAATTGGTTGCATTGTAAAATTATATAAAACATATTGTATGCTCTGGTCTATTCTCTTTACCATCGGTCATCCATGGTATTTTATCGCGGATCGCTAAGATCACAATCATAGTTATGCAGTTATATGTGGAATCTAGCAATTTCTTAAGTAATTATTAATTTAACCATGGAGGTTCCTTAGCTAAAAAGTGCGCAATTGCAATAGATCTGAAATAATTTTGATCTTAATTGGCATTTAAGTTTGGTGCAATACTGCTACTAATCCTCATTGATTTTAATATAATGATTCGTAAATCACGGTAAAATGGTTTGAAATAAGATTCTGCTTTTTCGTTCTTCCTTTTCCATTCTCTAAGCTCTATCGTTCCTTTCAGAGTGTAAAAAACCTACTCAAAATATTTCACACTTAGTGTCCCTAACGGACAACGGATTTTGCTCGCCTGCGTGGTGAACAATAAAAATTTGGAACTTCTTTTCTTTTAGTCGGAACTCTTCGAAGCATTTACAGTACTTGAAACTTTTGAACCCTGAAAATAGGCAATTTACTCTCTAAATATGTAAAAGCATATGACATTCGAAAATAGGTCGAAATAGGTAAAAATAGGTTAGCATATTCTCAAATATGCTTTTAGGTCGAAGATATGTAAATATGTCAAATATGCAAAACGAATAAGGATTTAAAATAATCTTCTTTTCATTAAACAAAATTGTAAGAAATCAAAAAAATTTTTGGACCACCCATTAAAAATATGTTTTTGTCTAAAATCCGATGTCTACCAATGGCATTTAATCGCGCGCGTTTCTAAATAAACCCATTTTCTTGACATTGCAACTTTCCATTTATTACAAAAGCTTATAACATGCATGAATCACTTAACCATCTGGTTGAGAGTGTGTGTTCTTTGTCTGCCATAAACAAAGAACAAAGTCTTCGAACAATTAGCAATGTTTTTCTTCCACCATAAATCCTCAAATACGCTTTGAAAATATCCAATAAAATCTCATAAAATTAACAAAGTTTTAATACACTTATTAACCAATTAGTTCAAACATAAATTAAGTAATTCTCCATTTCGTTCAACTAGCGCCGTTTTTCCAAATGGCACAATTTTAAATATTTTGCTTCTAGGGTAGGGCATATAAATAGCCAAACGATGAGTCTATTTGGAATGTGTGTGTGTGTCTGTCCCTTCTCACCCTGTGTTCACAAATGCAATTCATTTAAAATTAGAATTCCTTTCAGTTTTGCCTCTTTTTTATATTAACTTTTAACCTAATTTGTTTTTTTTTTTGTTTTCCACTTATATTTCTTTGCATTTGACTCACCGCCTGTGCACCGCCTACTACTAACCCCCCATACCACACCCCCAAACCAGACCATAAGGCTGACCTCGACACCCGCGGATGCACGTGGCCTGCAGAATTCGCAATCGGCAAGTGATCTAAATATACCGCGTGATCAGGATATGGTGGATGCTATGGATCAATGGTTGCCTCGCTCTGCCTCATTAAGTGGCATTGAATCATATGCGGAGACGGAATATGAGCATAGCTCAAATCAAAGATTGATCATACGTGAAATGCCGGATGAGGAAATGGAACAAATGCCTGTGGGAGATGCTGGAGCAGCACGTCTGCGTGACTTGCCCCTCCGCAATCGGCAGACACGTCGTGCAGGCTCAGCCCCGGCCACCAAACGCGGCACAAAGTCACGACCAGGAGTAGATGCAGGACCCTCAACATCCACTACCGGCATTAGGTCGCGTCGTAAGCTACGTGAAGCCACACCCGAAGTGGATGTAGAAGGGGATTAGCCTAAGCAGCGAGCTTGGCAGCCAGATTGATACTCAGCGATTTATCGAATTTTAAGTGGGACACTTCCCACCTGTCCTACTACTATTGTAGTTTCATTCTTTATTTTGTGTACTCTCCCTCATGTAATATTTATGCCTATGTTTTAGTTTTCAATTAGTTATAATTAAAATGCAAGTATTTAAATGCCAATTAGCCCCACTTCTCTTGATCATTTTTGTCTGACAAAAGGGTGGCGGCAATCTGGTGCAGACGATCAAGAGAAGCTACAGCCTGAGTGATCTCAGTGAGCCCGATATGCATCGCACTCAAGATGAGCTGGATCAGGTGATGATGATGTCACCGTCGTCAGTGGTAATGCGTGGACAGCCCTCGTCCACTCGTTTGTTACGTCCCAGAAATCAGACTCCTGTGGGTAGATCTGCCAGTGGAACACGACATTCCACGGGCATGTACTTTACCGAGGTGGATGTGACGGCCAAAAATTCGGGAGATTTCAAGTGAGTGAAGTTGATGTGTTTGAGCTAAAATTGTTTCATTAAAAATGTCTTTTTTCTAGCTATAACATCCGCAGCCAGGATGACATAAGTTCTGGATATTCCAGTGCTGAGCCAATTAGTGGACTCAGTCGAACATCCTCCATGACAAATGCTTCCAAGGCTCGTTTGAAGTCCAAACGCAATGAGGTAGGTTTTGGCATATTATTTTACAAATTTAATCCTTTTGGAAAATGGTCTACGGCTAGCATTTTCAATTGTTGGAAGAGATGAGAGATGAAGTCTATTTGGAGAATCAACGTTATTATCAAGGCTTAACTCAGGAACGAATGGTGAATCAAAAAGAGGAGACAGGGGAAGAGGAAGTTGAGAATTTCTATGAGGCAGCTCCCATACTGGAAGGGGCAATGGCTGGATTGGATATGCGTGAAGAATTAGTAAATCGAATTCCTGAAAGTTCAATGGAAGCCAAAAAACCTAACGACTTCTGTGAGGATTCATCAAATAAAATCTCCAGTTTGAAAGTAAATGCTGAAAATTTAACTAAAAGCTTAGAAGTTAATTCGAACACTCTAAAAGTGGAAGCTACTCCGGAATCTAATGGAAAGTCATTGGAAAATACTGAAAATCCAGAAGACAAACCTAAAGAAATTTCACAGGAAAGTGAAGTTTCTTTGCAAAAAGATCTTGAAATTACTGAAAACCCTACGGAAAGTCTGGTTACTTCTTGGGAAAGTGAAGAATCTTTTCATGAAGCTTTGGAATATATCCCCGTTGGTGAAGTTACTGAAAATGCATTGGAAACTAAATCAAATTTATTGGAAAGTTTGGAAACTCCAATGGATTCTTCTTTAAAAGCAACTGAAAGCACATTTATAACTAAAAATTCCATTCAGGAAGCTCATAAAACTGCTGACACGCCACTGGAAAGCTCTAGCAAATCTTCAAATTTATTGGAAAGTTTAAATTCTGCCTCAAATTTGAAAATCCCGAGTCTTTCTCTTTCGAATACCCTGGAAACGGATCAAATTATTGAAAAGGAAAATAATTTTCAAGTAGACCCTTTTGTCCTCGTGGTAAGCACTGGCAATTTAGTTGAGAAAACTGAATCTTCTGCCCGTCCAGTGTCACCCCGGGAGCTGCAGGCCACACTGGAAGAGATCAAACACAGTTTTCGAAGTCAACTAGAAACTTCCCCCTCACCCTCGTTCCGTCCGCGTGCTGTACATGGCAAGGGACGTGCCCCGCCGCCGCCTTTACCGCCACGCTCCTCATCATTGAACCCCCCACAGCCTGATCAAATAAGCCAATCGTCTACCACCAGCAGTACGGAACGCAAGTCAGGTATTGGCCAATTCTTCAAGAATATCAAATCTAATGTACTGCGAAATCAAAGCAAAGCTAATCCTAGCCCGCAGGAGTCGAATGAGCAGCCACTGGCTGGCAAAGAGACGCGTCTTTGAAGTAAGCCCCAGACTAAGCTCATCCCAGTGTTACTCGCGCGAACTCTTAACTTCCATGGCCACGCCTCCCAATTCCTGTACAGTTTGCCTTACTAACCAAACGAGAATTGTCACATTTCCAGCATGTTTTTTGGATTGTTTATGAACTCCCAGTCAAGGCCCTTCACTTATATATTTTTCCTTTTTTCTGTCTCTCTTTTAGGACAAATCCATGTCTGCTAGTTGCACCACCTTGCCCAGAACTAGCAGCCGCAAGACGGACAAAACTCAGGTGGCTCTCAATCCTAGCCAATCCAAAACGCGCAACAAATCGGAGAAGTAGTAAACGCAGACCATATAACTCAATAAAAACAGAACCTCATGTTTTAGTTTAAATTGTAACTTAATACTGATATTGATACGATTTACGAATGATATGTAATAGCTCTCTCTATATGTATAGTGTATTTTGTTTGTGATTCAATTAGAGTTCCAAGTGCATGCCGATTCATTTCGTAACTCTTGTCTAGCGTTTAAGCCCAATCCTAAAACTATCCAACCCAAAGGTTCTCCTATAAATGTACTAACCAAAAAAACAACATGCAAGTTAGAAAGATTAGCAAAAGTAAAACTACCAATTTGTAGCATAAATTTGGAATATTATGAATGATTATTAAATACACATAAATATCAATATTGAATTGAAACTTCAGAGTTGGATATTGTGGAATGCAATATGTTGGGTGGGATCGAAAAAAGTCGTTTTGAAATCAATGCTAGCAGGAATTTTAGCTTAAGTTTTGTTTAAATTTATCTGCTACCTGCAAATCCAGATTGGGAAACGGATTTCTAATCTTGGACCTGACCATCAATAACCTTTTGATAAAAAATGTTTGTTTCAAGTAAAATCACATTTATGCTCTTAAAAGAAAGGATAATAAACCAATTACCTGAACCTTAAGATTTATATACCTATAGTTTGGAAATTTTAAGTTTATAGAATAGACTAGTGATAATATAGATTATGATTGAAATGCTTGTTTGACCTAATTGATCTCTCTGACAACAATTTACAGAATTTTGCAGACAAAAACCAAATATATATGGGATATAGATCAAGAATGCAAGTCGGTCGTCAAATGAACCCGAAAGAACCGATTCGGTTCGGGTTTCTTGGCTCCCTCGAACCAAATCTTTCAAATGTTTGACCTCCGGATCCCAAATCCAAAAAAAACTTTAATAACTTTCTTAATTTTATGACCGAAATCAAAGTTTTATTCTAAAGAATTGGTTGAAACGATAATTAAAGATGGGTTTTAGAAATCCAATCCATATTCCGATTTCGACATGGAAAATAAAACATAAGTAAGGTTGGAAAAGGGGAAATCAAATTTAATACATTTATTTACACAGAGAAAAACTTGCCTTCAGCTTAAAACAAGAACAAAATATTCTCAAATATTATAAGGACAATTGTGTTAAATGTTCTTGACTGTTTCTTAACCTTTTTTTGACAACGTTTGTGCTTATCTTAAGTGCAATGTTCCTGAATTTTTTACTCTGTGTACGTAGAAAGTGAGGCTACCTTCTAAAATTAAAGATCTGGCACTTCTTAGTGGACCTATGAATGATAACAATAAGGTTGCCTTCACACTGTTCGACACTGTTTGTAAGGTTTTAAGTTTGAAGAGCTTGGACAATTCATAGAATTTCATAGGGAAATGCAGGCCTACTACAACACCATGGGTCATGTGTCGAACAGTGTGAAGACAGCCTAAGGAATGTGGTACATTCGACTTCTCCTGATAAAAATTTGGCTACAGTAGAGGCTAAAATCGGACAACTATCTAACAATCTATGAGCCCAGATTCGAACCAAAACCTTTCGTTCAATAGGTACAGGAACCGGTCCTTACACTTTACAAAGGATTCAAACCCCTGGACCGAACCTTGAAAAATAGTAAGAAATATATCTTATATGATAAGGATATCACATATGGCCTGAATCTAATTAGAAAGATTAGTTGAATTTAACAATGGGCCCATTCAGCAGATAATTCCGATTTACGATTTGTAATTTATGATTGCATATTTTACCTGCTGAATCCAGTGATGATTGCCTATTGGGACTGGAAAATTTTGACAATCATGTTTGCTGAATAGAAATCGAACAAGCTTATGATTGTTAAACTAATGCTGGGTCAGCCTACGCTTGTGCAGACATTCATATGAAATTTTCTATTTAACAAATACATATAAAGATTTTGTGCAAGTGTTTTTCATTGATAACGAGAAGGTCAAGCTAACTTCGTCTGTGCCGGAGTTTTTATGCCCTTGCAAATGTTTTGTATCAGAGTTTAAGAACTCTAGCAATAAAATCAACAATTTTTCTAACTAAAACTCATTTTCCGGATGATGGTTTCTATGGCAGCTATAAGATATAGTCATCCGATTTTGACCAACATTTTCAAATCAGTGTGTAAGCACGGCAACTAGATTTCTAACTAAATCCCAATTTCAGACTATACGTTCCTATGACATGTATTATATAAATGAACATTTTGAGAACTACGCACGTGACTATCATACGAATTCTTTAGCCTACATTATAAAGAAAAGCGAAGAACAATTTTGAAATAAATTTCCGAATATTGGTTTTTGGATAGCAATTTATTCAAGGTATAAGCTCGGAGTTGAAGAAAGTAAGGTCCCAAGATACACGCAGACAGAATACGGAATACCAAAAAAAAGACGAAGTCTGTGGAATTCGTTCGAGTTAATAAATGCAACTAATTTTAATTTGATTTGCAATGATGTAACTATATATTTATTATTCGTAAAAAAATAAATGGTGATTTTTTTAACAGGCTGCATTCACACATTATGATACGTTACGTGACAAGTTTTTCATAAGTTTATATAAAAATGTTGATTCAGGAAATTATATTGATTACCACATTAATTCGATTGACCTTTCTGCGAAAATGCACATATTTTCATCCGATCCGGTAGTTTTAATATATTAGCGTAGTTTTAATATATTTCGAATAAATTTGGACGCCAAAGTGAAATTGGAAGCATGGCTGTATGTTTTGTAAGCTCAGAAACTCAAGGCCCAATTTTTAAAAACCGAATATATACAGGCCTGTCCCGGTTTTCGCTTTCGCCAAAATTTATCAAATTCGAATTTGTTAAATGTGCTGTTGTATTAAATTGATTGGGTTAATCAGAATACAACGTTTTAATTTAAATCAGTCAGGTAAAGAGTAAGTAGTAACTGAAGGTTTGATAAGGATTTTCTTGGATATGCAAAAAATTCGAATTCACTTTAGTAAAAACCGGAACATGGCAGATAATGTTTTTAGAATTAGGCTGCCAACTGATTAGATTTTGTTAAAACCCAAAGTACCGTACCACCTTCTTAATTTATGTCGTCGAAAATGGGATCCCTCTTATTAAATTAACTTTAAGAGATATATATGTATGTATAACAAAAAACAATCGCTATATCTCTGCACCCCACAATGGTAAAATTCTGAAAAAGCCATTAAAATCGTGGAAAACTGTGGTTATAGCCTGAAAAAAAAATTAAAATGTTTGGAGACTATGAAAAAAAGTTGCCCACTTCAGAAATAATTACCCATATCGCTCACTTACTTCAATACTGGCATAACTCAAAAAATACGATGTTTGACTTAATGATGCAGAAATACTCGCTGTATTGTGTACTATTTTGTGTAAAAATTTTCGTATTGATATCTCTTTTACTTTCCATGTGATATGAAAATTAGAGCTGGAGAAACATCGATGGTAACATCGATGCATCGATGATTTTTTTTCACAATGGATGTTTTTGCAACCCTACATAAACAAGACAAACCAAACATATTTTCTTATAAAATTAGCTTGGCGTCCATAAGAAAGGTAAGGTGACCAATTTGCTGTTCTGTCAATATGCAATATGCAACTCCGAAAAAATGTGATTGGACAAAACCCTATTATGTATGAATGTGGTTGATGCTTATCCATTTACATGCTATAATCCAAAAAGTGCGATTTATTAAAATTCACAAATGTTCCATGATTTGAACACACACTCCCTCTTTTAGTTCAAGAAATCTTTCGACTTCCCTGCCTTAACGACGTGATTTCCAAATGTTAGCGAATTGTGAGTTTTTAAATCAAGTACTGTGCTGCCAATGAATAACTAAAACAGTCCAAACTAAAAATAATTTTTATGGCATTATTCGAGAAGTCGCCTCTCGGTGGAATAGTTTATATTTAAAAATAAAGCGAATTTTTCTTCTGTCTGACCATTTATAAACAAATTTTACTCCAAACTCTAAGCAACTCCAAAAGCCCCCATATAGAAACTTTACAAGAAATGTCAGAAATCCTTACCTCTTAGAAAAGGGTGCCACTTTGAAAATTTCTGGGAGAAAATATGCCACTATTTCACTAATTATCCCACTAATATGCGAGATGCAGCGAAACACACAAAAAATGGGAAGTGAACTTAAGTCTGTCCAAGCTCTTTGAGCCCACTAAAAGAAGTGGCTAAAAAATACTTATCTATTCTGGCAACATCCACAGCTTCTGAAAGGACATTCAGTAAAGCTGGACAGACCCTGTCGGACCTTAATGCCAAAGAATTGGGAGCGTTTAATGTTCCTTTATAAAAATTTAAATAATTTTAAAAATACTTAAAAAGAAATATTTGATCTGGAACCCTAGAAGGGACATTGGTCTTATAATTTATCAAATTTATATATATTATTTATATTCTCTATTTATTTTCAATTTAATCTCAAGCAAGAAAGTGATTTAGTAAGCTACATCACGAACTCTTAAAATTTAAAATAAACATCGATGTTTCAGACTATAAGAGGTAGAGCCACAAATTTTTGCAAATATGTAGGTGTTTATCGTACCCAAATCAAGTTTCCTTCAGATTTGGCAACAATTCCTCCTCCTTCTCCCTTCTAACCGTGAAAAACTGTCAGAGCTAAAATTTTTAATTTTGAACCTAATGATTGAATATATATTCTATTCTGTATACCACTGCTAGATCCGAGCAAAAACACCGAAGATATGCAGTTGCGCCTCCCCAATTATTCAAATAAATTTTTAAAATAAAAAGGAGTTCAAAGCTATAGGAACCACATTACTTGGAACAGGGTATTTTACATCGGGCACTCGACCGCAACACTCTTACTTGTTTTTTCAAGAAAGAGAAAAAATACAAATATATGCTCGAATGTTTTTAGTTGTGGGGCGAGGCTTTTTTGGTCTTTTGCAGATGACAGAACATATTTATTTTCTTTTTTGAATAATTTTTGAAAGATTGAAAGAGATTTGTGCTATCATGAATACATGAACGAAAATAGAAGAGCCAATGCATGTTTATGTTTGCTATGTTTGCATATGTTCCAAATATGCGTCTAATCCGTTGATCCTTTCTTCAGCAAATTTTACAGTATTATGTAGAGCAGTGATGGGCATGAAATTAGAAATCAGGAGCAGTCTAACAACAGCAATAGAAAAACAAACCTTATCAGCTAGGCTTGAGTCGAAAAGCGAGTCACACACTGCACATAATGTTTTTGCAGATGTCTGCTTCTGCGCCAAACGAGTCTCGATCACGCACACTGCACCTGCTGCGCCTTTTAGCGTGTAGTGCCCAGCTGGCGTCGTGTGCCTCACTTCGAAGCGAGGCAAGTGCACTCTCTCTGAAATCAGCTGTGGTGGCAGCTTCGAACTAACTGTCTAAAGTCGAAGCTGCGAGATTTTTTCGCCCAGTGTGAAAACAAATGCGGGACTGCCTGCCAATTCTTAGGACCCGGCTATAAGGCTACGTTACAAACTTCCAATTCTACGGTTGAGTGTCGTTCCCAGAAGCATGTTATAAAATATTCCTATTATTCGCTGCCTATTTCAGCTGGGACATGGATATGGCTAGGTTGCCAAATTTCTAGTTATACTCGCCTGAGCTTTTTAATAGTCACGACTAACCCTAATTGAACGACCTGATTTATTGGTCGCATGTTTAATAAATTCTTTTGCCAGACTGTCGTCGTCGTCAAAAAAAGCATTGCAATGCTTAAGTGCACCACCGCCATCAGCAACTCGTCGGACCACTTCTCATTTGCTTTGCGCCCATGCGCAGCAGCTGATGCTGAGAGAGGGAGAGCGAAGCTGACCTTGACCCTCAATCAAAGCTGCCTGAGCCTGCTCCTGGGTAAGAATAAAAAGACGAAGCGCATAACTTGTTGCCAAGTGCAGCCCTCCCTTCCTCTGCCCATCCACCCGACCACGACCATCTGCCGGCTGGCGAATTTTCGACTGTACTGTACTTTAAGTGTAAAGAAGACAGCCGCACGCACACATGTACAGAGACAAAGGCCTATGCCTGTATGTGTGAAAGCATGCTCAAGGAAGCTAAGCAAAAAGTGATCCCCCATCAGCTGCCGGCACCATCACCATGTGTTTGCCCAAACTGGTTATGGCGAAAAAAAAAATTAAGAAAACGAGATCGGAACATTTTTTTTTTGTCTCAAATCAGCAGCTCCAGCATTTTAATTTACAATTAAAAAACAATCACAGTGATATTTGAAAATTTCTCATTTTTTCTTCTTCATATTTCGTTCTTCTTCTTCTGGTGTGTTGTGGTTAGTACTTCTTTTGTAACTTCTTTATGATGATCCTCTCCAGCGTTCTTCTGGTTCTGCTTCCGCTCTCTACTGTGTCGTCGACTCTCTCTGCTTGGCCCCCCTCCTCCACCCATCCTCTTTCTACT